>JAPYZI010001889.1:0-28133 GCA_030523105.1 Ophioninae sp. A BG-2022a | reverse complement strand
TTTTTCGATTTTTGGCAGAATTTCAAAGTTGGACCATCGATTTTCGCAAATTTTTCCATACATACCCCTTTGCGTTTTTTTTAGCGATTTTTCAACTGGTATTTCCGGGGAAACTAAAAGAGATATCGATACGAATCCAACGCCATTGTTTAAGTTAGGCAAAAACCTTTTTCAAACCCTCCAAATGTCTTTCGATATCACATAAGAAGCTCACCCTACGACCTTTTGAAATATCGTGATTTTTGAGATTTTGGGAAAACTGGCCCGGGAGGTCGTAAAAATTTTTTTTCCGTTTTCTAAGTATTAAAAGGGTGTGTTTGATCGGAAATTTTCCGCTGATTACGAATATGCCCGAATTTTTCCCGAAAGTGGAAAATTAGACTGGGAAAATGCCGAAAAAACTATTCTAGAATAATTTGTGGACACTTTTGCCTGCCGCAGCTTACGGTAGCTATCGTAGCGACGGAGGGTACGAATTAGCGCAGTGAACAAGTGACAAGTGCCGAGTCAAAAAATATATTGATTCTTCGGAAGGATGCGAGCGCAGTCGGTAAGAATGGTGTAATTTCAACAATTTATTTAATTATTATAAACTAAATAAGTGAACGTAAAAAAAATCATTTTGTATTCGGCATGAATGTATTTATTCATAAAAAGAAAACCAGACCGATTAGTTTATTACAACATAAAAGAAAAAATCGCGACGATGAGTGATTCGTCGAAGGGTCACACCGAGACGATTCCTTGAGAAACAAATGTTTGATAAGTGATCGAGGTAAGAGGGTTTTTAGACTGGTTTGTACGTATTCGGCTTTGCGGACGTTTCGAACACCCGCGAAGAGCCGAATCTTCATCTTGTAATATGCCTGACTTCAGCGGCTATAAATTGGTTGCTCGGGAGCCGGAAAAGAGACGTGCGAAGTCACGACTAGGAAGAAGGGTACGGATAGGCGGAGAAAGATTGAGAGCGCGCGAGGCTTGAAAATAAAAGGGGAGAATAATCGTTTCAGTCACACCTGTGATCGCGATAATTTCATCATCGTTATCGCCCCGTGTACGCAACCATTTATTACTGCGGCGTGTAGAGACCACTGGACAAGAATCCCGATCTTGTCCGATTCGTGACGAGACTCAAATTATGATCAAAGATTTGTTTCTCGTCGTTCCGGATTTGCTTCTTTAACGCCCGACAAACCCGTTTACGAGTAAACCGTTTTGGACACCGCATTCCGTCAGATCAAACCGAATAAAATCAAAAAAGCTAGTGTAGAAAGTGTTACCGTCAACGTTTTTTTCATTAACTTTCACATTGATATTTATTTTCATAATTTTTAGGAATAAGCAAAAAAATAATTTTTGTCATTAAATTTGCAAAAGCTTTAATAATGTAAAAAAAAAAAATAATCAAGGCCCACTCGTCGCGTCCCAACACTTTAAATCCAAACAAATCCAAAAACACTTCTCGACAATCCAGTTGGGTTCATTTTCGTTTGTTTGGGTGTGGGTTTTGTTTGAGTATCCAACATATTAAACCCAAACCCAAACTCATTGCCGATCAAGTTGGGTTTGTTTGGGTTTGTTTAGTTTCAGTTGGATTTGTTTGGGTCTGTTTGGGTTTGTTTGCCGACCCAAACGACGGAGAGTGGCAATAGGAAGAGCAAAGGGCAGGGGGGGGGGTTGAATCGACAACGGATAATAGTACAGAAGACGTCGAGGTGTAGAGGGACGAAGGAATAAAAAGGGAGAGCAAGGGAGTAGGAGGGAGAAACGTCGGATATAACGCGAGGGCATAGCTAGGATAGAGCTCGGCCGGAAAGATCGGTACGATGCTGGCAATATACGGTAGACTTAGCTGTGATAAATCCTTATATATGAGGCCGCGTTCTACGTTCGCTCTCTCCTCTTCTCTTTCCCTCTCTCTTTCCTTGTGTCCACATATATATGTATATATATATATACAGGGTGTGGCGTAAACAGTGGTCCACCTTTAAAGATTCAATTTACGAGATAGTTAACTATAACGTATTATTGTTTTAACCATTTTCATCCAAAATTGTTTTTTAATTCTTTGGACGAATTTAAAATCGTGAAAAATTGGCGTGACGTTAGTAAAATACAATCAACAAAAAATAATAATTTTTCACGATTTACTCTTTTTAAACTCTTGAATGAAAATGATAAAAATTGTAATACGTTATAGTTAACTATCCGGTGTATCGAATCCTTAATGGTAGACCACTATTTACGCCACACCCTGTATATATATATTTATATATATCTGCCGGAGCACCCCACGGGATTACCAAGCCATACATTGAACCGAAGATGCGAAGCGAAACGCGCACCAAGCAAGCCAACTACACGTATATCTATATACAAATTTTTGTTAAGGGGGAAACTCCCGACCGGATGGAGAAAATATGTGAATTTTTGTAATTATTATCTGTAAAATTATACAGCTAATTTTATCCAACAATTGTTGGGGTTTGTTTGGGTCAATAGTGTATATCGTAATATCCAAAAAAGAAAGTATCAATGAAGAAGAAAAATTAATTCGAAGGTTTTCCTAGTAAAAAAAAAAAATAGGAGCCATACTGAATTAAAAAACAACGCTTTAAGCTTTCTACATTTATAATTTTCAAACTTACTCTTCCACAGACTCGAATTAAAAAAACAAATAGAGTTCGTATCGAAAAAAAGAGAGTAAAAAAAGGTCAACAAATCAGACGAACGATTATGACACCACGAAAAAAGAGTAGCCAAAGATAACGCAGTTTTCGATTCGATGACGAGTATAAAATGGAGTCGAGTGATTGGGAGATGAAAGAGGAGAGAGGAAAAAACGAAAATGAACGAAAAGGAAAGTCTCGAAAAACATTTCATGCCTGGCGGTGTATTTTTTTTTTTTTTTATTCTCGAAGGAATCGTCGAATATCCGAGGTTAAATCCGAACGTCCCGGGGGTGTCGAGGGAAAAAAAACAATGGGAAACAAATGATTCAAAAAGAGAAAAAAGAAAGAGAGAGGGAGGGAAAGTGACGGTAGAAAAGATTGAGATACGGATCTCTCCATGAGAGAGGAAAGTCGAAAAGAGCAAAGGGATCGAGTCTCGATCCTTCCGCTCCGAGCCGCAAGAGATTTTCTTCCGATTTTCTCGCCTCCCTTTTCCCGTTATAAGAGGGCACCGTGTCGTCTCCTATATTATTAGGATGTTGTACCGTCATCTCGGGATGTTACGATGTTGCGACGGAACGAAGAAAGAGACCCGTTATTACACCGGATAACCGAAGAGACTCGGAACGCCGGATAGCTTTTTTTAATATACAGAAGGGATGACGTTTTATGACTCTGGATGACAGCGAAAGAGAGAGAGAGAGAGAGAGAGAGAGATAAATTACTAGCCGACAGTAGAGAGCTGATAATCGTACCGTCCGTCCAAATATTGTCAGTTGTTGTCAATGGATACAAAAAAATCACGTCCCCGTCGCTTCCGGAATTGAATCCTCGTACTATTGATTCGTCCAATTAAAAATTGAACAATGATATTCAAGTCGTTTTAATTTGATCGGAAATTAAACTTTTGAAATGATTATTCTCCAAAGACTTAATGAATTCATTATTTGGTACTTTCTCTCCGCGTCAACGGTTTTTTCCAACCCAAACAAACCCAAACAAACAATTTTGAAAAATCCACGTTTTTTTGAAACCGTCAGTTTACAACGAAACAGAACGTTAGAATGAACCGAAGGGATAAAAATTTAAGCCTTCTCTCTAGAGACTTTCACAATCCAAACAAACCCAAACAAACCCAAACAAATGATTTGGAAAAATCGGCGTTTTTGTTTTTAATCGTCAGTTTAGAACGAAACGGAACGATGGAATAAAGCAAAGGGGTGAAAATTGAACCCTTCTCTCGAAAGACTCAATGAATTCATTATTTCGTACTTTCTCTCCGCGTCAACGGTCTTTCAATTTGCGAATGGTGGAAATTATCGAGGGCAATAACACACCCGCGCAGACGCAAAGGGGTATCCGGCGAAGTAACAAGAGCTCGGGCTTCCACACAACGAAAAGCCAAATTTTCGATGTTCGCTTTTGGATGGGGGAAATGGCTGCCAGGAGGAAAGGGTACTCGACGTTTTCCGGTGCGTTTGACGTTATAAAGATCGGTATCGTCAGCGGTAGCGATTATCCATTACGGCGACATAATCGTTGGCTCGTTAAACGTTAACGACTCTCGACGCTTGCTACCCACTTCTATCGGGGCTTCGTCCCGGATACCTCTTGCGCACTACCGCGCCAACTTTCGGTCCACCCCATAACGCGGAAGAGACTCGACTCTCTCTCTCTCTCTCTCTTGTTCCAACCTCCACCGATCGTCACATTTGTTTTACGCAAACGATATATACGATTATTGGTCCGCGTTACCTCGTGACGAAAAATCTATCGTAAAAAACCCGTATTCATTTTTTATTCAATCGCACCGTCCAACAACGACAACAAAATTAAATTGATGTTTCCTTCGGTCTATTATTAAATTCGTATTAATTTGAGATCAAGATAAACGAATATGACGAAACAAAAATCATTCGCTGATAAATGTTTTTTTCTTATCATTGATTAAATAATTAATTTATTGTATTATATATGTATCAATTATACATCGTAATTCTTTGTTTATTTAATTTTAGATTCTCAATGTTTACAAAAAACATAACAGGTGGTTGAAATTACGAAGAATCAGTGGCAAATGTCGTAAATGTTTTTTTCAATAATTCATAATTTAATTAATGATAAATATTAATTATACGTGCTAATTCTTTGTTTACTAAATTTTTTATTTAATTTTAGATATAACAATAATAAACGGTATTACTTATTACAAGGCAAATAAATAATGATAAATACTAATAAATGCAACGAAGAATGAGGCGGCGATCGAACGAAAGAAAAAAAAAAGTTGGAAATGCGATTTTGCAGATGTCCCGGGTGGCAGATGCCGTTTGGCAGGGCACGAGGATCGCGAGAAGGGAAATAACGAACGAGGATGAGGGGAAGCCGGAAGTAAAGCACCGCTCGACGAAGCGACGAACCAACGGAACGTTTTCCCGATGCGTTTCGCGGCACTTTCCCGTACATTTACGCACGCGCTTTCGACGTCCGCCGTTTCGTTCGTTATAATTAAAAAGCCAATTCACAATTGCAAATTGGAAAATGGGCGAGCGGGTGCGTCGCGTTGGATCGTCCGTGAAACGGCAAGGGGCGAGACAAAAAAGGGAGCGGGGGGGGGGGGGAGATTCCCCGCCGGATCAGGCCCGGGGCGAACACGCCTTGTTTATGGGCAGTTCATTGATTTTTATGCGGGAAAATTAACGACCGTCCGGGATTTCGGGAACGCCAATACCAGCGTTCAACACCGTCATAACAAAAGCTACCAACCGTATCCATGAAAAAGCATCGATATCCGCTGAATACGCGTACACCTAAATATATCTGTACAGCTGTACAGTGTAAACTCGATTATTCGACGAACCGCCATGTTTTTTTTTTCGCCTTGTCTACTTCCGGTTAAGCTTTCTTGGTCATCACGAACCCCAGCTATCAGCCCAATGAACACCAACCATTGCAAACTCGATCTATTCGTTCGAAGACACAACCCGAATCGAAATGGTACCGGAAATAACGACTAACCAACGAAAAAATAAATATTCGAAGATGGATTTTAAAAAACGTCGATGACGGTGCCGAAATTTTATACGGTAGGTCAAGTCCAGGCCATAGTTTCGTAATTATGCAGAAGCGGAGATCCAACTGAATTTTTTTTGACAGATTTTTGTTTGTTTTGATATAAATTACTTTAATTAGTCGCTACTAGTGATGTTTAGACAGCGAAAGCTGATATTTTGAATTATTAAACCCATGCGAACCCAAACGAACGAACAATCTTCATTATTTCCATATGTTGGGAGGTTGTTTGGGTTTGTTTGGGTTATACTCCGGTAGGCTCGGTTCGTTAAAAAATTCGGCTGATTTTGACTCGAAAACGTCACGACTCATGGAAAAAATTACAAGTGTCAACCTCCCTCGGCTGAGTATCACTAGTGGTGACTGATCAAAATAATTTATGGAAAGAAAAAAAATTACGAGCCGCAAACGAGCCTCTAAAAAGAAGACAAACGTTTTTTCCCACCCTGCGAAGCTTATCAACATTTTCGTAATTCCCGAAGGATACGCGCAATAACTATCCTCGTTAAAACGATCATAAAAGTGAATCAACGATGAAGAGGATCCGGTGTCGATATCACGAGTCAGCCAAAAATAATAAGCCGAATACAACGAATAAACAGATCGCGGGGCTATCGACTTCGAAAAATCCCGAGACGTCCTCGGAGTAGCCAGGCGTCCCGAAAGTCAACGATCCACGGACGCGAATCCGAAAAATAATATCGCTCACAAAATACGATTCCCAACGGAAAAATTGGAACCCCCGGTGAGCCTCCTTCCTCCATCGAATAATTGCACGGGACATTACGAACCTCGGTGATATTATCGTAAAACGAGAGACACGGATATTCGCAACGCGTGCGTACTTTTGGGGTTTGCTCCTCCCATCGTTTCCTCCGAAAATACGAAATACGAGACGGAACGGGTGGAGGTATCCGGAGCGCGCGTATCTGGTCGGGGAGGTTGCCGAACGTTTTAATAAATCATCGATGTTTCGTACGATTCACCGTGAAATCCAACATAATTAGCGTCAAATCGCGTTCGCCCGGTGAGACGCGTATTATTCGGCCAGATACGGCACGCGCCCGGAAGCTAGGTGCGTTATCGGAAAATAGAGAAAAGAACGGTGGCGGAACGGAAAGCGGAGGAGCAAACGGAGACGAAGGAAAACGAGGGAACAGCCCGGAAGGGTTGGAAAGAGAGAGAGAGTCGCCCGTTAAGCCGCTAGGTCGAAACGGCCGTGAGTTCTCCGGCACCCCCGATACCCGGGCCGTCCGGCTCTTTCTCGTTGGTAACGCGATCGGAGCTAACGGTCTCGCCTGGCTCGCGATAGGCCACTGAATAACTCCCGAACTGCACGCGTATCCACCACCGTGTACGTTTACGAACTATGAAAAATCAAAAGGGCACATCTCTCATCGGCGAACGTTGAACCGCGGTGGGTAAAACCGCCCCTTCGAAGATCGGGAGATCCAAACTACCTTGGATCGCGAACACGCCCTTGGATTTATCAATTCCATGCACTTGCTCTCTCCGCGATCCTATCTTTCCACCCTTGCTACCCTTCGCGTCGTATATACGAGCCTCTCTGTTATTACTCGGCTCACCAGCCGCGTCTAATATCGTCCCTCGGATTTGCCAAACTTATCGGACGCGACCGGGTGCCCGTGCGAATCTCGTCCACCAACGGGATTCCGGACCTACCGTTGTTGCGATTCGTTCCTTCGATGCGGGAGACGCTCGACGCGGCTCGAACTCGTTTCGCTCGACTTTTGTGCTTCTTTCTTTGGGTTTCTTTCGGTTTGTTCGAGTTTTGTTTGGGTTTGTTTGGGTTCCGCGTCTACCGTCCCTCGGATTTGCCAAAGTTATCGGACGCGACCGACCGCCGGCGTTAATCTCGTCCACCAACGTGATTCCGAACCTACGATTGTTGGAATTTATTCGTTCGATGTGGAAGAAACTCGACGCGGTTCGATCGAATTTTAATCGACTCTTGAACGTGTTTGTTTGGGTTCGCTTATTCGTTGAGAGCGAATAAAATATTACGTTGCAAAATTTACTTCGATTAATATCAAACGGTGAATCGTTACTGGAAACGAAAAATGTTACAAATGAAACATAGATATTCCAAAATACATTCGTTCGATAAATACTCTCCTCTCTATTCACGAATTATTCAATTAATACGATGAGTCATTCAATTGTAAATCAAATTAATTAATTCGCAACAAAATCATAATACAATCGATACACCGAAACGATGTATCCACATTTTATGAATATATTAATATCATACACGAAACCCAAACAAACCCAAACACTACACAAAAACGAATAATTCGACTCAACAATCCGAAAATTTCACTTCGAATTTCGTTCCAATCGGTGAAACGTCACTCGAAACAAAGAACGTTATAAATTATTATTCATATCCCGAAGTGCATCCGATTCATAAATAATCTCCTCCATAGCCGTAACTACGCGAATCGAAAGGATCGCGTTCTTGTTCGATGCTTCGTGGTTATCGTCCCTTTTAAATTATCGTCACCCACTCCACTTTTTCCCAAAGTGATGTCCTCGTACGTTACAGCCGCCCCCCGCCCCACCGCCAAACCCAGAATTAATATTTGAAATGGAACTTGGCTCGCGACGAAATCCCAAATGATGCGTTTCGCTGTGCGTTTCGACTGTGGAAATCATAGTGGCGCGAGGTAAGTAAAAGAGCCCGAAAAGTAACGAAAAGTCCGAGCCCGCTGCTCGGGGGATAGTGATTCCTTAAGTAAGTATAAATCCGGATGATGCGCTCGTAAAAAGACGTATGGGATAAGGTATAGCGGAAATGGGGAGCGAGAAGGGGGTGGGGGTGGCACTATCCGTGACGCGTCGGACCTGCGGCACTCTTGTACTACTTCTCGGACCAGCGCGCGCGCTCCTATCGACCCCTCGTACCCTATAAATAACCCATATACGATATTTTCTTACCTTTGCCAAAAAAGGAGCCAAGCGTGTCCCTCGGCCAACTGAAAAAAACGTAAATCCTTTTTTACTGTACGTAAAGTATCGATGTATACGTGTCGAGAGATATCTCATTTCGGATTTTCGGTTTGGGCTCGTTTGGGTTTTAAATACTGTTACTTCGGGTTTCGCCCAAAACCCAAACGAACCCAAACAATGGGTCGTCGGAAATGAATTCCTGATGTTTATGACGAGAGCCTTGTGTATTCGTTCTGGAATATGTACACTTTTTAATTTCCGGTTTTATGTGTATTTTTATTAAAAAATTATCATATATGCAAAATACACATTTTAAATATAATGTATAAATTTTAGTTAGAAAAGATTATTTGAAGTATATTTCCCGATATATGAAGTACGTTCACAAATCTGTCACGCGACGTTTTTTAAAAACGTAACGTTTCTCAAAAATGTATTTAAAAATAAGAAAATACAAATTTCATAAAATATTTAATCTACCTAACTATTTAAGTTTATCTTTTTCCATTACACGCAACTCGATTGCTCATCTAAAATCACATAACAAAAAAAAATATACATAAATCATAACTCATGATTTTCCTTTGGAAAATAATGTAAAAAATGTGTTTCCTCGTTTCGAATAAATGTTCGTCCTTTTCTCCTTCTCCTGTTTCTTCCCCCCCCCCCCCCCCCCTCCACCTTTGAAACCGCGGAGTTGATCGCACCGTATAAAAAAAAGGCGACTGGGACATTTTGATTGATAAGCCGAACGCCACTTGGGATCAATTTTTCCTTCGTCCCTGTAATCCCGAATTCGAATTCGGAAGTGTACATTCTCGACAGGTTAGAATTCACCTACTCGGAGAGATACAGCCCGCCGGAAATCCGCGTGAAAATTCTTGGAGGAATAATTTTCTCGTTGGGATCGAAATTTATTGTTTTTTTTTGGTTTGGCGCGTGAGTGGTGGGGTGGGGGAAGTTGAGGTTTATAGCAGGCGTTCTCTTGGATTTTTATGCGGGGAGGAAGAGAAAAGCGAGAAAACGAAAGAGGTTCGCGTGGAATCGGAAGTGTCGGGGTTTGCTCGGTCGTGGAAAGAACCCGAAGAAATGTTCCGTGACGGCGAGACTGTCGGGAGTTCGCTGCGTAGTTTCGGTTTACCTCGGAAAAAGGTGTCCACCCCTAAACAAATTTACGTCTTCCTCGGTAGGTGCGCGTTTCGCGGATATCACGGATACTGCAAAATTTTTCATGCCAGGAAATCCAAAACATATATATTTCTTTTTTCATTTTCGTTCGTGCTCTTTGCATTTATAAAAAAAATAATATCTACTGAGATTTTTTTAATAATCGAAAGATAAGCGGGGACTCAACGGTAAATCAATGATTCATCCCATTGGCCCAATGGGAAGATTTGAAAATAATGATTTTCGAATCAAGGTATTTCTCGAAATGTTCGGTTTCACGATATTTCGTTTAAATGATTATTAGTAATAACGCTGAAAAAAGCCAATGTCCAACATCGGTAAACTTTGGTTCAAAGATTCTTCACTCAATCGTTTATAACTAATTTGAATATTAATATTTTAAATTAAATATATTAGAAAACTTTGTTCGAGTAGATAGAAAGAAATGGCCGAACAATGTTTACGTCACGTATAATTTGATTGTTAAAAATGTTCTTTTTAAAAGAAACTCCAATCGTGAATCGAAACAAACCCAAAGAAACCCAAACGTCGCGGTTGCCCGAGTCCTCAAATATTTAGTAGAAACGAGCTTTTCGAATCTCCGGAAAACTGGGGGGGAAAAAAGGAAAGGGAGAAACGAAATATCGGTGAAAAGCGCGACGAAACAATCAAATATTCGTCAGACGCTTCGGAGGGAGGCTGGACAGAAATCCGATGAACGAACGGCGAGAGTACCGAGACCGGTGTAGTTTACACAGTGGCCAATTTCTTTTTATCTCCTCGTCATATTTCGTCGCGTGACTCGCGCCGCAAAAAAAGTTCGATCGTAGGAAAAGGACGTGATAATTATTCGGGAAATCAAAGAACAGTAGCCGAACGGCTATCGCGTATCAAGCCGTGTACAAACGTTGGTTCTTTCGGTCCTTCAAACGTCGACGGATTCTTTTGATGTCCGGAAATATTTTCCAGGGGAAAGAGGAATCCAAATACGTCGCGTAAAACCGTGTTTCATATTGTTTTTCTTTTTCTTTCGTGCAACGACAAAATTTATAACGCGATTGGTTACCCCGCCGAATTGATATCTCAAAAGAAACCTCATCGGGACTGTAACGGTGACCAAACGGATGCTCGCCCGTCAAATGAAACACGAAACGGTTAATCGTCAGGATATTTCGTAACGTCCCGGAAAATCAATGGAATCCTAACGGGGTAGAATCGTCCGATAATAACACCTATCAATATTAATTTCTTATTATCAGGAATAATAACGCATTATCATTGTACAAAGAAATTAATAACGTTATAATAATATAAATAGCAGTAACGTATCGATAGAACCCAAACAAACCGAAACACGAAATCACTTTGGACGACCGGACCGTCGCGAAACGATGACTCGTTTATTTCACGCACGATTCGGAGGTCTGCCGTCTACCGAAACGTTTCGTATTCAGCGTTGTAATACGAATGATATTTAGATGACGTTTATAGTGGAATTATACTATTAATCGGGGTGTATAGACGTATGCGCGAGTGCAGCGTAATATGCAACTCGCGATGACAAAACGATTAATTCGTGTCTCCGTTTGTGCATCCAGGATGATTGACGCGTACGAAACGTCTTGCCAGAGATAATCATGATGCGAGACGCACTCGTCTTCCCGGTAGCCGCATGAGGCGAATTTTCAATTTCCACAAGAGCACATCTCTGCGCGTATACGCGCTTAGGTTGCGTTTCGATTCAGGCTCGATATACATATAACGTTCTCCTCGTCGTCTTCATCGCCCGCGACAAAACTCAGTTCTTTGGTGCGTTTAGCAAGGACGAGTCGACTCGACTACCCGACGAAAAGCGTTTCAGACTCGAACGCGCCATTTTTATCTTTTTTTTCTTTATTCAATCACGTACCGAATTGCCGGCTTCGAGCCAAACCCCTATAAATAGATGCTCTTGATCGATTCGATGGGAAACATAAGTTCGGCGCGAGGCTCGAATCCTACAAGAGTACTCGCGCACGGCTGAAAATAAATCTCGATGATTATTGCCACATATTTATTATTCGCATTTTTAATCCCCACCGTTTGACACGTTTCAATACCGTTTGGGCGCAAGTGTCGTTCGTACTGTGCGCAACGGACCTTTCTTTCGGTTGTTATTTACAATACGAGGGAGTTGAGTTATTAATTTCCAGATTGAGGGAATTGAGTTATTAATTTCCAAACTGAGGGAATTGAGTTATTAATGTCCAAGCTGAGGGAATTGAATTATTAATTTTAAGATTGAGAAAATCGAGTCGATCATTTCGAAGCAAACGTTTTATAAAATTTATTCGTCACTTCTATAAATGTTATGTATCTAAAAAAATGTAAAGAATAATAAAATAATAAAAATTGAATATTTTGTTTCTACATCTGGCTTGATGTACATATATACTTATATATATATAAACCGCTTTTCTATATAAAGCGTTACACGTAAAAACGGTACGCGTGTACACGTACGTATACGTAAACGTAAAGCTACAACTCGGTTCATATATACGTATATGTAAAGTCTTTTTCGCGGTTGAACCAGAAGATTCAGCGTCCATGAGGCAAAGTTGGCGATGCTATCGGGTTGCGAGCGAACGGAACGTTGTTACATTCAAATTAGAGTGGACGACGGTATGCGTAAAAGAACGAGAGGAAAGAAGTTGGGAGAAGAAAGAGGGAAGGTTTGTTCTTCGTTCCCGAGACTGGATACACATCCGAAGCGGCGAAACTTCTTCGGATTTGCGTCGTTCCTTCGTCGCGGGAAGAGACGCGAACGAGAGCTCCTCCGTATATCCGTGGGACAAAAAGAAATTGAGAGAGGAAGAGGCCGGGGGAAAAAGAGGGAGAGAGAGAGACAGAGAGAGAGAGCACTGGTTGACGGTAGGTATGAGAAGCTCCCTGGATATCGTCCACCGGCTCGAGAACGTCGCCTTCGTCGCGAAGGAGTTCTCGTATTCAAAACAGCGGGAGGGCATCGAGCGAATCTCGTTTCTTTCCCTTTCTCTCTTTTTTTTCTTTTTTCTTCCCTCATCTTCTTCCTGCGCTTGTTTTTTTTTTTCTTCGTCCCTCGTTTATTTCCCTTTTATTCCCTTGATCCCTCTTTCCCCCGCGATTCTTTCATTTTGACCAGAGAAAAGTGGGAGAATTTCATGGGATCCCTTGCTCGCGAAGGGACGAAGGGAGAGAGAGAGAGAGAGAGAGAGAGGGATACGTCCGAGCGGAACGATTCCTGGCGATTCGACGGGGGAATTTCAATACACTCGTATATTTAACGAACACTCGAGAAAGCGGCGAGTCTTCTGTCCCGATTCTCTATGCGTCTCGCCAAAGAAGAAGATACCTCGCCCGCGGGGGAGGATTTCGCAAGCCGAGATGCTCTTCGGCCTCGGAGAAACGTCCCGTCTCTTCGTACCCTCTTCTTTTTCCTTTTTTTTTCTTCATCACCCTTTTTTTCTCTCTTTTTGTACGATTTTGTTTTTATCCCTCATTTTTTCTCCGACCGGTGTGTTTTCAACGAGATTCAGCACGGGCGTCGGCAATTTATAGGTCTTCCAAAGTTCTCAGGAGCGAGAAGCGAGGGAGGCACGGGGAGGGGCGGAAAGAGTATACGTATCGAAACGAAAGGATACCGAGAGGAGTCCTTGTTTCGAGGCTGTCAACATTTTTGACAGCCGAACGAGACGGGTTTTTACGTCCGATCGGGAACGGTCCGTCACCACTTAATTTCCTTTTTCGAGTGCTCTTTGTACAGCCAGCTGAGATACGGACCGGGGATTGAAAAATTTCGTTGGGTGTCGAATGAGCGCTTCAATTTTTATTTCACGGTCGGTGCAATCGCCGAGACGCAACCGGACCAATGACCTTGACAGGTACCGGGTCCCTAATGGGTCATTGAACCATCCGTCCATCGAACGGTAGAACCGTCGATAAACTTTGAAAAAAAGAAGCCTTAAGAAAATATTAAACGAAGACACCCAATGGATCCGGGACAAAAAAAGAACACGAGTTTTTTGTTAAAATAGTTACTATTGTCCAAGATCGACCCAATTCATTTATCATAGCTTTGCAATGACCAACGTGTTTCGTTCCTTATTATCTGAGAATAGGCAACGTAGTTTTCGTTAATAAAAAACGAAACTTTGTTCAGGGAGTAGGGAGATAATCGATAATCGTTTCTCTTTGTCTTTTCATTCTGTTTGGGTCGTTTGGGTTCCGAGCCTCAAAAGTTGTTCGAAACCTCAAAAATGATGAAAAACTAAATAACCGGGTCCCCGAGGGATCATCGACCCATCGATCTATCGAACAAAAAAACGATCGATAAAATTTGATAAAACGAGACTCGGTTTTTCCACGAGAGTTGAAATCTGGACACGTCCTCGGTTGAATGTTGGCGGAAGCTTCGCAGACGCCGGACGTTCGGTCGCGTCGGCGAGAGAGTCTCGATGAGCTTCTCCCCGACGATAATCAGTAGTTACATCGAGCGGGTGCACAGACCCCGGAGAAACACGACGCGACCTTGTCGATCGGACGCATGCAGATCGCGTCTTCCTCTTCGAGGAAACTTTTCCACGCCTGCACGCGCGTAACGTCTTCCCCCTCGTTTAAACATAAATTTCGCACCTAACGAAAAAAAAGGGAGAAAAAAGAAGAAAAGACGAAACGGGAAAAGGTGAGTTAATTGCCCCCTGGCGCTAGGCGAACACGAGCCTGGAATATCAAACGTCCTTGAACGAAAAATAAAATCGTATTTTTCCATGTCCCGCTAGGTGGATCGCGTTACGTTCGCGTTAAGGAGTACGAATAAAGTTCATCGCTTGTTAAGAATATTAGATTTACTTTCTATTTGTGTACGACATTTTTTCATTAATTTCAACCCGACCCAAACAAACCCAAACAAACGTCCTCGAACGAAAATAAAATCGTACTTTTCCATTTGCCGCTAGGTGGATTGTGTTGCGTCAACACTCAGAAGTTTAAATAAAATTCATCACTCTTAAGGATATTAGATTTAATTCGTTATTGACTAAGGTCTCTTTTTCATTAATTACGTAGAATAAGAAAGGTCCGAGGTATTTTTTGTATTTTCTGGTAAACAGCGATTCCGCGACGATTTTCACAATCCGAATCATCGAATTTGAGTTATTCAAAAGTATCACGTTGCGTTCCAACGATCGAAATATCTTGGTTACGTTATTGGATTTCCGTTTTCTCGAACGGAAACTCAGAACTAAATTCAAAGGGAAAAACCAATACTGTTATAACGAAATTTGTAAAGTTTAATTAATAAATTAATTCTGACCTGGTAGTTGTATTAATGAGACGAGAAGTGACTTATGAACAATTTCCTATTTATATATTTAATGCATGACTACGAATATCGTTGAAGATTAATTTATTGAACATTTCCTATTGACATCGTTACAGATCAGACAATACTGTACTCCCGATAATTCAATCACAGCATTTGCCGATTCAACATTTCTAACCCAAACAAACCCAAGTTCTAAACCAGTGGCCTTTTCGTCAGTTGGAACGGATCAGAGGCCAAACGAACCCAAACAAATCTCATTTCCAGAAGTCATTCGAAACATCTTTGAAGAATCTTGGTTAAGAACGTGGTCGGGAACTTGGAATCTTGGTTGGAAGCTTGATTAGGAACTTGAAATCTTGGTTACGAACAGGAAGAATTAGGAACAGATCAGAATCCAAAGAAACCCAAACAAATCGAAACAAACCCAAAGAAAGCCAAACGAACCTCATGTCCAGAAGTCATTGGAAACATCATTGAGAAATCTCGATGGCCGTGTTACCAATGAATATCCAAAGTTTGCGAATGTCGAAAATTTTGACTGGTTCCAGTCCCGTAACTCGCGCCCGTTCGACGACACAAGAGCGGAAAGGACGAAGAAGAGGAAGAGAACCAAGGAAGAATAAGGAACAACCGAACGAGCGTACGCTTGGGCGATTCGTTCGCTACGGGAGGTTAACGTTTTTGGAGGAATATCACACACGCGCGCGCACACACACACGCATTATACCATGACCAAAGAAACGGAACTGCGGTGGAGGAAGAGTGACGCCCCTTGAGGTAAAGTATGGCTCTGTTTACCCGGAGCTAATGGCCGCCGACGCTGCACCGCCAAACTCGCCGACGGCGAAAACCCCCGACGCCCTGCCGGATCGAAGACCAACGGCGTGTCCAGTTAAACCGCCCAGGAAAAACCTTCGAATATATATATCTAGAAAAGATTCAACGAATAGCTACCGCGCGAACGAATCGAAATCCTTTTTCAACTTATCAGGACCAATCTGCAATAAAAAAAAAAAAAAAAAAAAAAAAAACGCTGAGGTCAAGAAAAGATTCAGTGAGCCAATTGTTGGAGCAATCTTGACCGAAACGATGAAAAATCATCTATCCGCGTTGTTACGACGAAACGGTATTGTTAAAATTAAAAAAAAAACCGTTTAATAATTTAATTATTATTTTATAACTGTGTAAATTAAATCTGTAAACGTCTTACACTATTTATAATTTATGAATATTACTGTAATAATTAATTATTCGTTATTCCAGTAGGTAGTCAACAATTATTTATTATTATTATATGCAGTCAGTTGTTTTAATGATGTATTCTAGTAATTGTGTAATTGTTGTTGGAATATTAATTTTTACAATATATCTACAATATTTTGTACATAATTACGAAAGTTATTAATCAGTCGTGACTCTGGTTAACTTTGTAATCGTCTCGAAGAGTTATCGGTTAGCCCGATTAAATTATAATTGTTGCGCACCGAATCAAAGAGACAAATATCGCATTTTTGTTTGAAATATTTTGTAGAAATATAAAAACATTGAAATACTGAATATTTAATTGCAATATTGCACAAAAATATGGAAATATAAAGATATTCGATAGAAATATAAAATGTGACGCAGAACCGACAAAGTCCTTTCGTCGAAGGAACGAGAAAGAACGAGCCGCGAGGGCTGCGGGAAGAAAGATCGGGTTGCGAGACTTCACGAGACATTATATTCTCTGTGACGACTTTGTCGGAATATTTCAGCGATCGGGATCGCGGCGAAGGAGTACATATACAGCTCTCGGATCTCCGGTTGTTGAAGCACCTCTGAATATCCTCGCGGCTACCATTGTCTACCCTCTCTGTATCTCTCGTTACCTTTGACCCAAGTTTACATACGCGATCTTCCGATTCTCGTCCCTGATTTACGTCCGACGCTCCGCGTACACGCTTACACGCGTATATCGGCCGGGAGACGCGATACAATGTGTAGACACGAGTACCATTATTACATCAAACCGCTACCGTTATCCAATTTACGAGTATACAATTTTCGGTATTCCACCTCGAAAAACGACGTCTCCTCAGTATTCTCCGAATCCAATTGGACAGCCGTGGAGAGTCTCGTTGGAAAAACATTTTTTTATTTTTTTCTCTTCAATTTATTTATTTATTTATTTATAAATTAATTCGTCACTATTATTATTTTATTATTCATTTTTATGATTTTTTAAATTCCCGATTCGTCGATCCTTTCGAATAAATTAATATCCAGGTTACGGAAAGTTTGGATCCCTTTTTTTCTTGCGGTATTTAAAAATAATAATCGTTAATAGCGTTCAAGCCAGGACCGTTTCCGTCACGAAATAACGCTCCGATCGTGTAAATAATAAAAAAAAAAAACAATTGCCAAATCGTACGAAGGTTTACGAATTTTCTTAAATTTACGACTCGATAAATCGACAAGAGGTTGAAAATTTACGAAGACGAGAATTCGTCGAGGTGGATAGCCACTTAAAAATTCTCACCGAGTGTGAGCGTTGAACGGGACATTATCATAAATCAGTGAGCAATTATTCAGGGATCGACGGGGAAAACAAGATGAATTTAATTTACGTGGGGACACTCGATAGCACCGGCAAACTAATCGTTATAATCGACGCGACGAGACGGCGCTTCCCATCAAACTTGGCAGCCCGTGAAAATCCTACAGAAACAAAAAGAAACAAACGAACAAACAAAAAGGTTCGCGTCGGTGGACCTTGTTTTTTTTTTCCGCTGCTAGTCGGTACGTGAGAAGATGGCTGTTGGATAACGATGAAGCCTGTCTCATTGTAGTTCTATCGGGATAGTCCGGCTAGCGGTGGTCGCGACAGGCTTTGCTTTTGTACCGGAGAAACTCCGTGGTTTATGCTGATATCCTGAATCAAAATGCACGACGTTATTCGTAACATTTTCACCGCGCCGTTCCCCCGAGTAACCGTCTTCGTGGCACTTGCACCCGAAGCAGCTTCTATCTCTTTTCGTTCGACCGGCGCGGCCCATTCGTCGAGTTCCTACGAACCGACAATCTTGGCGAATTCAATGCGCGTTAAATCACCGTTCGACGTATGGCCGATCGGTTCAAACGTAAACCACGAACGACCACCGAGATTCCCGCTTGATCCTGGTGGTCCCGAGCCTCCGTTATTTTTTCCTGCGCTAACTCTCCGATCACCCGAACGAACTCTCGCGCGGATTTTAACTTTTCCTTGAAATTATTCGATCGTGGAGTATCCGGCGATTGATCATTTCGAATCAATGAAGAAGCGTGGACGCGTATCCCTTTAAAGAATTACGAACGTTACCACCCGATACGCGAAAGCGAGACAACAATAAAGTCATAACGATAAAAATAATACAAAGAAAGAAAAGGAAAACCAGTTAATTAAATATAAACCGAACCGTAGTATCAACAATAATAATTGTACCGTTGAAGCTCGACCAAAAGAAAAAATACAAAATAAAGATACAAGCCGCGGAATAAGAGCAACAAAAAAAAGAACAAAATTAGGGTCGATGATGATAAATTAATTGTGCCCCGGTAACACTTTCGAGCAATAAAGGGATAGTGCGGTGTACGTAACGCACCATTGAAATAAAATCATAATGGCGATAGAAACTTAAAAAGATTTATATAATAAAATAATCACTTCTTAACAACAAAAGCAAATGATAAAAATGAAAATAACAATAGAATAATAAAGAGAGAGAGAAAATATATAAATAGGGATGGAAAAAAAATTCCACAAGGAAATAATAAAGGAAAGAAAGAGAGAGAGAAAAAATAATCCGGTATAAAATAATAAAGAGAATAAAGAGAGAGACGGAGAGATAAAGGTAAAAAAAGAAAGAGAGTGAACGAAACGGAGGAAGAGAAGCAGAGAGAAAGAGAGAAAGAGAGAGAGAGAGAGCAGGGAGAGGAAGGCAAGAAACGCAGAAGATCGGATATAATGGTACAAAAGCCTCTTTGAATCTCAGAGACACGCCGCCACGCGAGGCGAACGAGCGAACCGAACCAAGCGCAACGAGTGAGCCGGCTATCGTTGATCCGCTGCATCGTATGCAAATCTTATTCCTTATAAATACATCAGGCAGCGCGAATCTTATAGGTGCCTTGATTCACTTTTATCTGTTTCTCTGGGTTCTCTCCCTCTTTTCTTTGCGTCATTGGTTTCGCCGTGTTGGAGGCTCGAAGCGACGAGTCTCGCGCATTTCACGAACGCGTCTACCCCCTTAACCCCTCGTCCTCTCGGATCTCCCGGAGATCCGAGATATCATCAAGATCGAGGGAAATCAAGCCGAGAACTTTTATGTATCTGTATATATAGGGTGTGGCGTAAAGAGCGGTCCACCGTTGAGGATTCGATACACCGGACATTATTTTAACCGTTTTTATCCAAGGGTTTCCAAAAAACAAAATTTCGTGAAAAATTATTGTTCTTTCGTGGATTGTATTTTATCAACGCGAAACCCATTTTCACGAATGCTCTATTATTCAGCAGCACAGAACGGAAATAAAAATGAAAAGAGTAACGGTTGTTGTTGAAGATACAGCCAAATTTGTAACAAGAGTGGACAAATTCGTCGGACGCGTAAAAATATATTTTTGGACTATCCGGTTGACCATCCGGCGAATCGAAACCTTAACGGTGGACCACTGTTTTTCCTACACCCTGTATATGTACAAATATATAGACAAAGGCAGGAAAAATAGGTAACTTTTGACGGAAGCGTGGAAAAGTATAAGATCGTTGAACGAAAGTCGCGGGGTATTTTAGTTCGAGTCGGTAGGCGGTTTTTGATACACCGCTATCGTCCCGTCCTACCGCAATTAAGGGCCGGCTAATTAACGGGTAATTAACGAGTGACACCGGGGGAAAGGAGACGTTCGAGGGCTCACGGCGCGCGCTTGTTCCTGGCTAAACGTGTGGACGGACGCGGGGGTGGGGAGATAGGCTTTAGCGGCGATTTCCCGTGTCCCTCGGGCCCTCTTCGTCTCGTATATCTCTTGTTACTCGATACGTATAGTCGCCGATCGGTTACCGATCGTTCCTTTCCTTTTTTTCTCTCCTCCCGATCTCCTCGACGATCCCTCCTCTCCTCCCTCTCGAAATAACCTCTCTTTACTTTCCGTACTCGTTGCTCTTTTTTTATTTGCCGATCGACTTTTTTCCCTCGACTCTGAACGCCCCCTGGAACCGGGGATGCTATTGTTAATTGTTTGATCGACAAGATTACGTCGCGTCTTAACATGTCGCCGGATGTGAATCTACCAGCCAACGGAGTTACACACCCGGCGGCGTTTCTTGCTTCTCTTCTTTTGTGGATCACCGCTCCCTGATTGCAGCTTCCAGCGAGGACCCGTTACCCTCGGACGTTCGAGGATCCATCTTTGTTTTCATCGCGAACCGCTGCCCTGGGTTCTTTCGTCGCTGCTATTCCCAATTTTATTTTTCTTCCGTTTCTTTGCATTTTTTGCTACCGTTTTCGCGGAAAAACCGAAGAGTTGTTTCGGTTTGTTTGGGTTCGTTCGGCTTCCTGAAAAATCTGTATGCCTCCTGATAATGTATTTTGGTGAATTTTTTAATTGCTTAGCGCTTGTTGATTTTAAAGTTTTTTAAAAAATCTTATTGACTCAAGTTCAAGATCAAACCCAACGACTCGAACGCTTGTCGGGTTTGTTACCAGAACCCAACAACCGCTTCAAAAAAAAAGCGCAAATATCGTTTCGATGAAGATCCATTCTGGAACACCTAGCTGAATTTTTCCCTGATATTACGAGGATTTAGGTAATCGGACAAGCCGCCGAACTATGGGCCAATAAAATCTGGACGTTTCGAACGACGACGACGTCTGGTGAAACATCCAAGATGGACGTTCGATCAACGGTCGACTCCAGCGAATCCCGTAAAGTTGGATCGCCTCGATGACAGCTATAATACAAAAATCGAATCAGATAAAACCGAAACTTGGAGTCGGTGTAACACGAACGATAAGATTATAAATTGACAAGTGGCGAAGAAAAGCGGTTGTTCGAATCGAAGAAGGCTGAAGGTTCGGAATCATCAAAAGATCCGCGAAAGACGAAGCTGGCCATTGGAATATATCGGAGATGCCGAAGAATCAGGACAAAGAGTGGGAAAGATTTCGAGAGTTTGCCGAGGCCGGAGCTGAACCGAAGTTGGGACGAAGAAGAGAGAGAGAGAGAGAGAGAGAGAGAGAGAAAGAAGGGGGCGGCGTATGCGGAGAAGATCGTGCACCTGGCCAGTCCTCGCGATCGGAAAGATCGATGCGCTGGTTAATTGGCAGTTGCTCCAGACGGAACTCTCCCTCCGCCGTCTTATAACCCGGTCTGTCCATTACTTTGGTATCGGGGTATAGGGGATCGTCGGGACTCTCCGAGTTGGGGGTCACACGTACCTATGGTGGACATCTGCGAAATGGGAAAGACAAGCCAACGTCACAACGAGATAGCCTTCCCTGACGAACGGACACGCCTCGGTGTAAATAGATCTTTGCCGGTCAATTAAGTCCGCGTGCACGGCGCTTATACGAAGAAGAGAATATCTCCGAGTCTCTTCGAGAAGAGTAACTGCCAAGATTGGATTAGCCAATGGTAGCGACAAAGACACCGATCCGAAAAGATTCGCGAGCCTCATTAAGATATATTCGTTTTAACCGGAATCGCGCATCGTTTCTCCTCCGATGTGTAAACTCGGCTGTCTTATCCGGTACCCCGACAGCGTTCACTCAAGGATCAGACTCGGACCGGGCTCATCCAGAACTACCCTGTCAATCACGACTGATCCGCTATCCGACCCACCTACTCGTCGATCTCTTCCACCCCTCTTCGTCTCTTGCGTACGTCCGTCTTCGCCGCGTCACGGTCTCCTCGGACGTCAACGGTCCGACCGGTCCAACCGCCATCTACTCGCCATCGCCGCTCGGAAAAAGGAACCCCCGATCGTATCGAACCTACATCTATCCCTGAGTAATTGATACGGATAAAGATACAACGGCTGCCAACAAACGCGCCAAGTGCCATTCTCGATCGAGACCAGATTTTCGCGTGTCGTCCCGTCTTTTGTTTCGCCTCATCCTCGATCAATACCCAATAAAGACATTTTTGAAAAAAATCGTTCCGCGCACCTACCGATGGATACTCTGCGAACAATGTTCGTTTTAAGATGTACGCGTTACAGAATTAGTTGGGGTTTTGAACCTTTCGCTTTTTCGAGGGATTCAACTTTTATTTGTGTATTCGAACACGTCGAAACATATTTTCAGATTATTATTGTTTTGGACGAGCGTAAATTACAAATAAAAGCTGCCACGATATTCGGGCACGTCGGTAAGCATTTTTATTTCCTGATTGTTTAATCCGAATATTAGGTGAAAAATGTTTTTTTCTAAGGAAATACTGTTTCCAAAGAATATTTTCTATTAATTTTATGGTCGAATCGCGTTTCCCAAATATTCATAAAAATAATATTTTCGTAAGAAAGTATTGTTTCAATCGTTAGAAAAATAACGATTTCTCAATAAAAATATTTAAAAACCATGATTTCATAACGTTGTTCTTAAATAACATTATTGATTACGTTACATCAATATTTTATGGAATATTGGCATTACACAAAAATTGTTGACGCCTTATATGACTCAACAGTCGAAAAACATAATACTTATTGACACGCCTGACACGCTCGTAAATTCCAGTTTTCAGAAGGCACGAGTCAAACGCTGGAAACTTTAATATTTTTCATTATATATATTGAAATGTTGAATAATAGCGAATTGTACCAATTTTCGGACGATTCCGTGTCCCAATGTTTGGATTATTATTATTTATTGATTGCGTTACTAATTTCGTTCATATATATTGCTAGTATAGCGAAACGTTCCAACTAATTTCCCAACAGCGAGACTCGTCCGAGCATTGATACCGTAACCTTACGGTAAGAAATTTCGAATTTTGTCGAAACAATGTTCATTCCTGTCACAACGACGTCCAAGAAACGTGAAACCACGGACGTCTTCCGTCGAGTCTGATCTTTCGAAGAAAGTGCCTTGATTCGCAAAATACTTGGTCGAATTTGCATATTACGAAATACAAGAGAGTCGGATGGTAAATCCCGCGGAATTTAATTATGTCGACTCCACGCTCACCCGAGGCTCCTCTTTCTCCGCTTTCGACAAATTTAATATTCTCAGAGGGCGCAAAATTCTCGGAGCAAAGTGCAAGGGCGAAACTTCCTCTTCTCGGAAGGGACGGGGGAGAGGGGTTCTGTACCTCGATGGTGCACACATAGGAATGCCGGTCTACAGGAATGGGCGGAAAACCACCAAGAGAGGATACGAGCCCACCAAGGGAAACTTGCGAGAAGACCCGGTCAGCCCGCAGGGCTCGTCAAGCTCGTACTCTGTAGCACTCCTCTCGGTGAAAGCGCACGGTGGAGTGCCTGCCGAGGCATGATAATAACAGGAGCAGAAACTGCACCTTCGTTCTCGCTGAGGATCGCGAAACTCCACGATCTGCCTGGCTACGCAACCCTTCCGGAGAGCTAAGTAATAAGAAGGGAGGAGAAAGGGATAGATAGGGAAAGGGGAGTTGGTCTCTCCGTAAGAATCGGAGAGACCGAGAAGTCGGTCACCCCTTAATCTTAGAGATTCGTCAGGTCAGGACGAACAAGTACCGACTACAGGCTAATCGAAAGCTGGTCATATTTTCCAACCGCGTAAAACGACTCGTAGCCCATCCGTACTTTCCCTCTGTAATCAAGACGAGCCTGGTTAATTAACCCTCGACAATCGGCAATCCAAGAAACCTACCTACACGTTTGTACCGATTGGTCGTAATTGACGATCGAATTGGGGTTTGCTAAGAGTAAAACTGATTGAGCGAAATCATACGATACGATGGAAAAGCTGCGCGTTTTTGGAATCGGTGAACCGTCCGGAGTCGGCTGGAGCCATCTACGGCTGAGGCGTGTTGTTCCTCATGGCTGCTGTACGGCAGCGTCGTAGGTGTTCGTACAGGAGTAGCTCGGAGCCCCAAGGTGAAGCGAGAGAGAGGACTACTCCCGGTGCTACGTTTCCGATCTTCCTCTACACCACTTTGGAGTTTCTTAACACGAAGACACGAATATAGGAGTGGAGAGAGAGAGAGAGAGAGACGAGCAACTCAGCTGGGTCGCGCGCATAGTGGCAATAGTGGTATTAGTATAGGTAGAAGGTAATGCTAGACCAGACTTAGGAAGTGCGCCGCGTCGAGACACCGTAACTTGTGCCACCCTTGCGCCAGAGCAGTCTGACGGCCGCCTAGGAGGAACGCCAACGGCGGTCTATGCGCATAAGTTTGCCAGCGGCGACACGTTCCTGTGCGATCCACTTTCCTCAATGTTCCCCGTGTTCCCTCCCTCCTCCGAGTTCTGCGCCATCTACCAGTAACTCCATATCCCGCAGGGTGTTCCATCCCATCCAGGCTACTGTCCTATCCCATCATATCCTAGCCTATCATAGCCCACGCGAGCGGGCCCTGCCGCAAGATCATCCCCCTCCCCCGTCCCACGTACCCTCCCAATCTTTTCCCTGGCGTTCGTCCCCTCGCAGCTCCCGGCGTTTCGCCAAGTCTCGAGTTATTACCCACACACCCCGTACCAAGCTTCGATCCCTTCGCCCGTGCGATATCCACAACCCGGGTACCATTCACGAATTACTGCAAATTGCCATTGGACACCCGGCCCTCCTCGAACGTTGGGTCCTGTCTCGAGCCGGCCCTCTACGAAAGTCTATTTCAGGGAATCTTCGTTCGTTCGTATCCATCCGATACGACGTTGCACAGCCATCTTTCATCGATTCCGTCTTCACCGAGCTCCGCGATTGGAAATTATGTTTGCCGGCGAATTAATACAAGATCCGCGTTGGCCCGTTGCGAGGATCCAACGGGCCAACTGCACGCGCCAGGGTACTCGGCCCGTGAGTATCCCGCACTTCGTAGCGGTTAACTCTTACGTACGCGCTGCGGAAGATCGTGCCGAAGAAACGTCAACATTAGGGAGTTTCGGTTAATCCTCGGCTGGAATACGAACTCGGTGATGTACGCTGAGTATTCCGTAGCTTTCGACTGTAGCTGTAGACGTTTATAACACACGTGTGTTGAACGCGCGTGTACTCTCGGGTGAAGAGATTGGTAGATATCCGAGGTGCGTTGCCTCGTGCCGAGTTGCGAAGCGTGTCGTGCAATCCCCGATTCGTAAATAAAGTTTGCAACGGGGCAAACTGCGATCGTACACGCCCACGTACCTTCCATAATGGCGCAACGATTTCGTAGCGAGCGAAGTACGCGTGTGTACAGTGCTGGTGCACGTTCGATCGCTGTGGGGGTAACGATACCGCGAGCAGTGGTTTTACCAAACGTACGCCTAGCCGGCGTAACGATTGCGTGTTCAACGGCAGTGAGCGAACGTCCGCGAAGGGAGCCTCTTTGTCGCTCTTTACCAGACCGCAAGGAGCAGCGGTTACTCCGCAAGAACCCCGCGGCTGTTGCAGCGATAGAGGAAGAAGCCTTTGGTGAGTGTGTTAAGGCCCGGGGGTTGGCTGCCGTTGCCGCGTATGGTAAGCTCCGGCTGGTACCACCCCCAATTCCAACGACGGATACGGGAAATGCCTTTGCTCCGTTTTAGTAATGATCTTAAGCAACCATCCTGAATCGTCAAAAGCATCGTCCGATATCTCGACTAATCCCAGTATCGGGAAAGCCTTTGGCTGGGTCTAGAAACGGCCCTGAGCAACGAACCATACGCGGATCGTCAAAAGCCCCGTCCGATACCACGATCAAACCCAATTACGAGTGTGGGAAGCCCGGCTATTCGTTTAAAAAATAGTCTTCGCCAACATTGTCGGATCGTCAAAAGCTGACGGCTGGTTCCAAACGCAATCCTAATTACGAATATGGGAAAAGACTCCGGTTCGTTCGAATCTTGTCACGGTCAGGAGCAATAATCCCGAAACACCGACACCTCCGGCCAGTACCGACTCCACTCCCAATAACCAACGTTGGGAAAAGCCGTTACATCTGGAAACGTCCTTGAGCAGCGTCCTTCAATCGTGAAAATCGTCTTCGTCGCTTCTGCACTGTGCTCATCATTGATTACACCGATATCGCAGTCCTCACCGCGCGATAAAACAATGACCGGTCTTCTTCGACGATCCGACGGATTTCCCTGGCACGTACCTTATAAATGAGAACCTTGCATATTTCGTCGAGGAAGCGTTTTAATTTATACCTGAAGCAATTGCTCGTGGCTCTACCGACTAATGAAATGACGGGAGCTTCTGCCTCATACATAATCCCGTAGTCGGAAGACTACGTACGGTGAGGAAAAAGGAGGATAAAGATGGCGAAGAAGGAACCGACGAGGAGAAGCAAAGTGGCGCCTGAACTTCCTCCGAGCGAGAGAGGGGTATGAACCCTGGTGCGCATAAACGAGAGAAAGGGAGAACCCGATGAATTTCGTACGCGAGCATAGTCGGGTACATCTAGTAGAAGCGCGCTTAACTATGCCAGACTGGCTGGGCTCCTCGGTGAGAGTCCTCTTTCTCTCTCCCTCTCGCACCCGCTGCTTCGCCCGCATCAAGATTATATATAGAGGGTTGGTACTAGGTCTGACTATGCGAAGCACGCGAGAGGACGGCTTGTAAATTCTCTCCGAAATGAGAGTGTCACCGCTCGCGACCTCTCTTTCTCTCACCCGTCCGTCGTTTCTCGCTCCCTTCCCCGTTTCCTCTGCCTCCCTTAACCGAACCGGCTCCTATCACTGCCCTCCTCTCATACGCCGATTGTTCTCCTTTCCACGCACACCCTTCTCTCCTTCCAATTCCACCTACGGCGGAACCCCCGAGCCACATCGCGTCGTCGTACCTCTCGAGCGAACGAACAACCTTGGCATGTATCCTCTTTGCTACCGACGCAACCCTCGAACTCCTCTTCTGCTTTCCTGATCCACTGTCACGGCTCGTAATATACACCAATCTTAAGGGAATGACGAACACGTTCGCAGCCGCATCGAAATTTTTAAATCCTATTCATCCCGTAGCGTTCAACCGCTTGGAATCAAATTTACTGTGTGTACGCCGAACGCTTGCTCCAAGAGGAACACGCTCGTCATTTACCAAAAAAGTACTTGTTCACTGCGCTAATTCGTAACCTCCGTCGCTACGATAACTATCGTAAGCTGCAGCGGAGAAAAATGCCCAAAAAATATTCCAGAAAAGTTTTCTGCCTTTTAATACTTAAAAAACGGAAAAAAAATTTTTTCGACCTCCCAGGCCCATTTTGCCGGAATCTCAAAAATCACGATATTTCAAAAGGTCGTAGGATAACCTTCTCGTAGGCTATGGGGATTTAATGGGTGTGTTTGGAAAAGGTTTTTGCCTAACTTAAATAATGGCGTTGGATTCGTATCGATATCTCGAATACTTTTCCCGGAATCGTCACTTGAAAAATCACTAAAAAAAACGCAAAGGGGTATGTATGGAAAAATTTGCAAAAATCAATGGTCCATCTTTGAAATTCTGCCAAAAATCGAAAAACCATCGGATTTTTATGATTAAAAAAGCATTTTGAAGAGAAAATCATAACGAAGAGATTGAGCACAGAGTAGAGTGCCAAATCGTAAAGGAAAAAAAGTTATCGATGATTTAGTGAAAAAATGTATTTTGCGGAAAAATCGAAAAAAATTTTTGATTTTTAATATTTTTTTTATCGGTCCCTTACGATGTAATTTGATCCCCTGAACACGAATCTACCATTCATTTCCCCAAAAACCCAAAATTTCTATGAAAAAATCGTAAAAAACACCTTAAAAC
>JAPYZI010001888.1:0-51015 GCA_030523105.1 Ophioninae sp. A BG-2022a | reverse complement strand
TTCATTTTCATTGGGTTTTGATTTTTATTAGATTTTGTTGTCTCGAATTTTTATTTACACCGGTTATTGATTTTCATTGAATTTATATCCACGTTGGATTTTTTTTACCTCTCATATTGATTTTCACTGGATTTCAATTTTTATTTAAATTTTACGTTCCGACTGGCTTTTAGTTTCATTGTATTTGCGTTTGAGTTTGAGCCCACTTTTGTTAGAATGTTGGTTGCATTGGATTTTTAAATTTGTCTTACGAGCTCACTTTTCTCATTGAATTAATTAATTATTTTTTATTCTTTCAATTTCGATAATTAATTCAATTATCGTTTGAAATAACCTACAGATTTGCTTTATTTTTGTATGTCCTCGGATTTCGAATTTTTTATACAAGCTTCCATCTATTCATGTACCTACGTATTTACGGACTTAATTGCTTCGTCCCGTTCGGATGCGAGAAAGAATCGCCAAAGTGAGTAGCGCCATGCGAGCGAGAGGGTTGTACTTTTCTAATGAATTTTATTTCAAACGAAAGAACATTTCGGAAAGAGAAAAGGGTGCCCGATGTACCGGGTGGAAAGACGAAGATCGAAAGACTCGAGTTTGCCTGGAACTCGTAGCAATTTTTTTTTAGAAAAACGATTTAGAAGTTTCGTCGATTAGATGGAAGAGTACAGTACTGGGAGAAGAAAATAGGATTTATATTGTTAACGTGGATAACAACGGATACTTTTAGGGACATCATCATAAATGACAAATTTTGATGATTTCAACCCTACCAAGTTACTAATTTTCAATCTATTTTACGAATAAACGAAATTTTTTTTTGCTGAATTTCTATATAGTACGAGGCTCGAAAAGTGTTTTTTTTTTTCGTAATTTTTGTTGGAAATATTGAATTTTGCTTTCGGTAGATTTTGTCATCAAGCCTGCAGCGGACCAGTCAATTCGATGGTTGGAAGTGGAACACCCTGTGCACTGTCGAATTCAGTTATTTCTTTCCCTTTCTCTCTCTCTCTCCCTCTCTCTTCTCTCGGAGTCCCTCGCTATTTTTCTATTTATCGGTCTTTTTTTCTCTTTGGGTTCATTCCTTGTCTGTAGCTCTGCACAGTCCATCTACCGTTCTCGTTACTATTTTCCACATCCGGTTGGCACCCAACGTACATGCGACATGTACTTGTCAGAGAGAGAGAGAGAGAGAGAGAGAGGGGGGGGGGAGTGGGAAAAGAGACAAACTGAGAGATCAGACGAAAGCTCGGAAAATACCAGGTTGAGAACGGAGTTCGCACACGTAGTATGAAAAATCTCCTCTGATTCGACTGCGGGAGTTCCAAGCTGGGCAAAAGTCAGCACACGAAGCTTCTGGAAACGTTGTTACGTGGGACGTTGACTATCTACCTCACATACTCGTTAGCCGGTCTTACCCACGCCGTAACACAGCCCACCGAGATAAAGGGCTCTTCTACAATTTAATTGAGGGAATGACAAAACGTGTACGCGTGGACGTTCCTGAAACGTGGCTACTTTTCGTAATGTCAAGATTTTTACGGCGTTAGAAATGAAATTGTAGGAATCGGAAATAAATCGTCGAACGAAGTAACGTTCGTGACAACTTTCACGAAGGTAAAAAAGTATATATTTGAGAACGTATGAAAGATCGACGTAACCTCAAAAATTAAGAAAAAAAATCGGTTCTTTCATCAGGGGTTAAATTTTATCCAAGCGTACACTCATCACCGAAATTATTATAAATAAATTGTCGTTACGGATTATGGGTAATAATCATGAAATAAAAATAACATTCTCGGTTTTTCCTTCACGAGCAATCGTGAAGGGAAAATCGATCAAAAAATCCATTAAAAAATATGAAATTTTGGAACGTTCGATTTGAAAAATTTCAAAATATTACATTTTTTATAGATTTTTTTGTGAAACGATTTTTTTCGAAAGTAAAATATCATTGTCGATTTTCCCTTCACGAGCAATCGTGAAGCAACCCAAACAAACCCAAACAAAAAAATCCATTAAAAAATATGAAATTTTCGAACGTTCGATTTGAAAAATTTCAAAATATTACATTTTTTATAGATTTTTTTGTCATACGATTTTTTTCGAAAGAAAAATCTATAAAAAATGTAATATTTTGAAATTTTTCAAATCGAACGTTCGCAAAATTTCACAGTTCTTAATGGATTTTTTGGTCAAAAGATTTGTTTTTTAGCAAATTTTACATTTACCCACGGCATAATTGGAGTTTAATTAATTGTGACGTGACGGAGTTCATTTTCTCGCTCGGCTGTCCCACACTTGCCAAACTGTGTGGCAACTCCGGAACAGTTGAACCGCTAGAGGATTGCAGCACTAGTCAGGCACGGAATATTCGCTCTGGAGAGTTTCGCCCTGATAAAGTTAAACATTAATGAGTACGAGAGAAAAAATTAGAAAAAAATCTTTAAGACGGAGCTACACCCGAAGCGAAACTTTGACGTAGTCAGTACGGCAAAATTGACGGGAGCTTTTGCTGCCTACTGCTCGACGATATTGTCGCTCGTCTTTGAAAGGCCCCGTCGGGCTTCGAGTATGAGTACTTATACGTACATACAGAACAATTCGAGCGCTGCGCCGGAATTCGTGGAAACTAAGTTTGAAATCGTAAATAATTACTTACGGATGGGTAGGGTGTTGTAAATAAAATGCAGCGATTTTTTGATAATTTTATTATAGAGAATATGGTTAATAAGGTACCTGACAAAAAAAAACTATGAATGTTGAAACAAAACAAAAATGTTTATTTAATCATTTATTCAATAACCAACGCTTTTTTAAAAAAAAAAAAAGCGTTGGGTATTGGTTAAAATTATTATTAACGTATTAATAATAATTTCTAAAATTATTATTAATACGTTAATAATAATTTTAGAAATTAGAAGAAATCAATGTTTACTATTAACTAAAAGCTTTTTTTTTTTAAAAAAAAGCGTCTTCTGGGCCTTATTCAGACTACTATTTCTCAACAAGGTCATACCCGTTGTAACTTCGTACAAAAAAAAAATTAGAAAATACATAATCTTCAATTTTCAACTTAAATTTTGATAACAAAGTGTACAGTGCTGATAAACAACTACATATAATTAGAATAAAGATTCGCTAAGTAATATTGAAAATATTTTTTGTTTCCGAAACTTTGTGTACGTCAAAATTTAAGAAATTTATATAAACTTATACCCAGCGAAGGTGGCGAGGTTTGCTAGTAATAAATAAACAAAATATAATCAATGTGGTATAATAATAATTATGTATTTATAATAAACTTGAGAATAATAAAAAAAAGTTTTGCCATTTTGTATCGCGACAGCAAAAACAGGATTATAGTACGAAATTTAGCTTTCTCTTGAATGACCCACTTTAAATATTGATATGGAAGATCGATTGGATCGCCAGGTCGAATTGTTCTACGACTGTTTCAATAGTACACTCTATATTCGGAATATCATAGATATCCTCCTCTTCAATTTTACGAGGCCGCGCACACTTTCTTGATCATGCATCAATGTGTGACAATTTGGAACGAAAGTTTTAATAATATGACGGAGGATGGAGTTGCTACGAGCATCATCGACGCATCCTTTACACGTACCGCACTTAACGCGAATTGAAACGACCAAACTTGCGTTCGAAGCTAAATCTGCAAATAAGAGCAAATGATCGTACGTGCTTTATTCTCCAAATTAACTTTTCCAAAATTTATCTTCACATTTATTTTTCACCATCTGCCGAGAGTGTAGTTTCATTTTGACGAAATTAAGCGGTACTATTCTTTTTCAGCGTACAGTTAACGTGTTTTCTCGTAACTGGTGAATCGGTGACCTCATTTGCGAGAAGATTTTACAGGTCTTAATTAGTTTTGGGACAGCTTGAATTATATTTTTTTAATTGAATTATTCCTGACGGGTACGCGCTGGTAATGCTTTTACCTGTCTCTTTCCATCTCTCCTTCTCAATTATTCCACCATATCTTCTTCCCTGTTCAATATCCCACCAGAACCCCTATTATGGCCACAGCCGACTTACGACTACACTATACCGTAATTTCGAAGGGTACGGGGAAACTGTGAAAATCCCGCTGGACAGTTGAATATTTCAAATTATATATATTAAATTGTTGAATAATAGCAAATCGTATCAGTTTTCGGACAGCAATTATTGATTTGTCCGTGTTTTCGAGCATTTTCGTGTCCCAAGGTTTGGACATTGTATTATTGTTATTTAATAATAATTGTAATTATTATAATTTATTAATATCCTTACTTTTCATGTATATTGCTAATGTAGAGAAACATTTAAACTAATGTTTGAACAGTGGAAGTCGCCCGAGCATTGGTACCGTTACCTTAAGGAATTGTCTCAGTATTTAATATATGATAATTAAATAAATTGTTGAAATGACACGTTAAAAAAATGGTCCTGTACGATGTCAGCGATGCGGCCGCAATTTTTATGTGAAATAAAAATTCCAAAAAGATTATTAATCCGTAGCAAAGTCGCTATCGTGTTATGGAGTTTTTCTTTGAAATTTGACAAAATGGCAGCGTTTTGAACAAAAAGTATCGAATTTGGCATTTTTTCGATGGTTTTTCGTAAAAGAAAATAGGAAGATTTAAAAAAAAAGCTTCCATAGTGCGATAGAGAATGACATTGAAAATGCTTTCTCAAAATTGAAAATAGATATCCTCAAAATTCTTCCTTTGAGAGTGGACATCTTTTTGAAAAACAATATTCCGAGAAAAACGCGTTTGAAAATTGTAGCTCGGCGTAATAATTTGAATTTCGATTTGAAAATGTGAGGAAATGTTTAGAACAGTGTTTACTATAAGATAATGCAAAAAAAAAAAACGATTTTTTTTTAAAGTCCCAAATATATGCAAAAGAATGGAAATGGGCACAAACAAACCCAAACAAAACCAACAAACCGATTTTATGCGGCGAGCGATATACAATGACTGGCGAGTTCTGTTCGACGAAGCGGAAGAAGTGGGGATAACGATCGCGCGCGTTGAAACAATAAAATTAAAAATTCGACAACTTTCAAGCTATTGCCAGTCGCAAAAAATCCTTTTAGGGGTTGTTTCAGTATATTGTAAAGAAAGTTTTTGCGAATTTGCAATCCGATCGCAGCCGGGAGGGTGAGTTAATAGAACTTTAGCTCATTTTAAAAAAAAACATTGATATATAAATATACTAAATTATTAATTGGAAAATGTTGAAACAGTACATATATTATTTTATAAAGAACTACCACTTCGCACCAAACACGAATGGTAATGAAATAAAAATAAAATGACCCTTCCCTTCGTGTTCGTGAGAGTGCAATATTGAACATTAAAGAGCCACTTGTTCACGAGATTTAAGAGCTCCGTAGTGTTGGATACAATCGTGAAGTTATCGATCCACCTTCTCAATGCTCTGAACGTGCTCTTTCGGCCGAAGCTTCGATAATTTATTTTTGATTTACATGAAATTGATCGTCAACGGTTCGATAATGCATAATTGAACGGGTGATTAAGCTGTTTCAAAAATAGACAAGACGATTTTATGGAGCGGGGGCACTCGACGCGTAATTGTTTCAACCTGTGAGCACGAAATTTAATTTAATAATAAAAGTAGAAGCTCCAAAAAGAATTGTGTACTTTTTAGAGCTTCTATTTTCATTATAAAATTAAATGTACAGATATTGAAATCGCAATTGAAGATCGCCCACTTTCAATCACGTTTTTCATTTTTTATTTTCACCTTTTTCAGCAAAAAATTATATTCTAATATCCGTTTATGAGGTTCTTCAAAAATCGTCAAAGATAACGCGAAAATTACATTTTTAAAAATCACCAAAGGAAATTCGAACTCGAGCCGAGAAATTTTTTTAATTTGTAAAGTCACCTGACAATTTGAGCGGTAAATGTATTGAGACGTTTCGAAAATCGGGGACATTGAAAATATCAATCATATTGGAAAAAGTCAATTTCGAAGAAATAATTACTATAAAGCATTCAAAAAATCGTTTGGACATTTATTTGTGTGTTTATTAAAAAAATTGTGATTTCAATGGAATTAGTTAAAACCTATGTTTTAACTAATTCCATTGCTATAAAATATTAATATTAATTTCATTGCAATAAATTCCTAACAATCATGCAATAAAATATTAATAATTAAAGCTCTTATAAACATTTTTGTGAAGAATCTTCGAACGAATCGGGGCTGATTTTGGCCACCCGGTCCTTTTGAAATAAACAAATATACATTTTTTTAAATACGTAATACTGACTAAGATTTGATCAAGAAATTTGCGTTACCTATCGTGCTCCATACATAAAGAAAATTGTAAAAAAAAACTGTCTCATCGATGATTCAAGGAAAAATAACATCGCAACATTGAAACATTAATTTGAAAACATTTAGCAGTAAAAAAGGCATTCAATAAACTATTATTAAAACCCATCCATAAAATATCGAGAAAATCGTGTTTTTCGTTTGGCAAAAAACGTAGTTTTGAGAAAAACTCAAAGTTTGATCAATAGTTTTTTCAAAATCGGAAGTTAACCTTTAAATCTACGATGTCTGTAGTATCCGTTGAACTTTCCATTTCAGATTGAGTTGCCACAAGGAACGAATGACTTTTCGAAATTCCTACAGTACCCTAACCCCTTAAACATTTGAGCCACGAGGCGATAAAAAATAAATATAAAAGTTACAACGAAGCTTGAGAAGAGCCTGTAGGTGTCCAGCTCTGTCACGTGTTCAGGTCTATCTGATGGCGAAGATGAATGGTCATCGATTACGCGTCATTTCGTTGTAATTGTCGATCGACTCGGGAATTTCAAGCGAGCAATTTCATCTCGTTACACCCATTGAGACCACATCCATATGCATACGCCGGGAGTTAGAAACAAAAGACTCCATTCGACGAAAATTAATTAAGAGTATTGATCCGTGCGCACGTATACGTTGCGAGCTATTTCTAGGATGTCTCTTCATCCCATCTCTATTGGATAGTAATAAAGACACACAGACGGACCGGCAATGATAAAAGTTGAAAGTTGGACATCGGACCGTTTAATTACCCCGAATTTTGATTCCACCTGTACAATAGAGAATTCAGCGCTCGAAATCTCGATAATTTCATTTAATCGAAAGGAAAGAAATTTTTTTTGTTGGTTTTCGGATAAAAAGGAAGAAAAAAAAGTCAATTTTAATAACGCGAGACCGGACTCGCGCGATAATTCGAAAGTAATTTGTAAAAATTAAACCAACGCTGCTGAATGGATGGTTGGAGTATGACTTGAAGCAGTATCGAGAGAGGCTGATACTTGGATCGGTGACCGCTTAGACGTACTCTGGCTGACGCATCGACCAGTGAGCGATAGGCCGATTTTTTAAAACCTTGGTGTCGGTACATACTTTAAGGAATCGTCTCAGTTATGAATCTTCGAAAAATCACTGATTTTCGCGATTTTCTTTTTTTTTCATGTTGTAATAAACTAATCGGTCTGATTTTCTTTTTATCAATAAATACATTCATGCCTGATACAAAATGATTCTTTTTACGTTCATTTATTTAGTATATAATAATTAAATAAATTGTTGAAATGACACGTTAAAAAAAAAGGTCCTGTACGATATCCGCGATTGCGGCCGCAATTTTGATGTAAAACAAACATTTTAAAAAGATTATTAATCTGTAGGAAAATCGCTATCGCGCTGTGGAGGTTTTTAGAAAAATTTACAAAACGGCGGCGGTTTGAACAAAAAGTATCGAATTTGGCCCTTTTTTTCGACAGTTTTTCGTAAAAAGAAATAGAAATATTTCAAAAAAAGCGTCCATAGCGCGATAGAGAATTACGTTAAGAATGTTCTCTCAAAATTGCAAATAGATATCTTCAAAACTCTTCCTTCGAGAGTGGACAACATTCTGAAAAACACCGTCCCGAGAAAAACGCGTAGATTGTAGTCCCGCTCCGTTCCCTTTCTATAAAAAACGCTGTAGCGACCGTAATAATTTGAATTTCGATTTAAAAATTTGAGAGAATGTTTAGAACAGTTAACACTATACGATAATGTAAAAAAAAAAAACAATTTTTTGAAAATTTCACACCGAGACGATCCCTTAACAAAAACTCTGTATACCAATGAATCAGAAGAATTACAGGGCCGTCTTAGGTTCTGGTGGGTTCTCATAATTAACCCTTTTTTTTTTTAATGTGACGTTTTTCTGTAGAGCTTCTTAATTTGATCATTGAATGAATAAATGATCTTCAAAGGGTGATGACCCTTCAAATTGCCAAGTGCGCATACTTGACCCGAATGATTTAATAAAAAAAAAACAACATTTCGAAAAAAACGTCACCGCAATTCGTTATAAATTTTTGGGCGAATAAATTCGATCGTTTCGAAATTTGTAGAAATGAAATGAAATATCGAGCGAGTGATCAAGCTAGATTAAATATTTCAATAAAATATATCCATAGCCCGGAGTTTACGTTATTCCGACGTGGGTCGCGTATTTTCCATATGCCCACGGCTTTCGCGAATGGTAAAAAGGTATATGCGTAACAACAATAACTCGAGGCATTCAGTTTGCATAAAACATCACATTTTATGTATTTCTTACAAGTATACAGTTATACAGTGGGCAATGGTGGGATTGGGAGCACGCGGAGCTGTCGCCGATTGAAACGTGACTCGGCGAAGCTTTACTTTATATTTTATATCATACGTATAATAGTACATTGCGAGTGATTTTTTGTATGCGCGTAGCAATAAATTTTTAATTGCTCCAAAATCCTACACAATCCCTAGAACGAATCAGTAAAATAATATGAAACGAATAAAGAAGAAAAAAAAACATCGAAAAAGAAAAACAATTGATTGTTTAGCCAAATCGGTTGATCGAGTTTCAATTAAATCCTTAATTAAATTCATCAGGGATCGGGTGCGTGCGAGATCCGTTTTTTAAAATATGTTTTTAATCGAAATCATCAGTGATCAGATTCTTGAGAAAAGAATTTTGATCGAGAGAAACGGACGCGATCGACCGTCGCATTTTTTAGTCCGCAGATTCCGAGCTGTTTCTCATTGTTTTTTTTCACTTGCTCTTTCTCCCTTATTTCGCGTCACTCTCTCTCTCTCTCTCTCTCTTTTCCCTGCTCCAATTAATCTTCTCTTATATATTTATACAAATGCTCGGCCATTTGTCTCTTTTTTTCATAATTGATTTTCGCAATTACCGAACAGACGTAATATGTGTAACAGTAAAAAAGAAAAAGAAAATAAAAATCAGTCTTACTCGTAATACAACGCTCAGTTGTTAAGGCAACGTGTTTTACTTATTATTAATAATTGTAGTAGCAGTAGTAACGATAGTAATAATTGATAATGATGCTTCGGTCGGTTCTCATCCAACCGATGCGAATTTCGTGTCGAAAAATCGTTTGTTTTTGTTGTTCCCGATTATTGTTGTTGTTTTTTTTTGTTTTCACGTCCGTGAATTTGCGAAAGTACGCACATTGTATTTTCGAACGCACCGTTGCATGGCAGAGCTCAAAAATTGGTTCGCCGAATTGCAAATTAATCGCAGCTCGCCGGTGGTCAATTGGAGTTCGTTTTTTTTTCTCTGCCAACGGAATTGATTAAATCATTAAAATTGCACGGTTATAACGTCGTTTTCCTCGGGCTTTTTTCTTTATACAGATTTTTTTTTTTTTTTTTTTTTTTTTTTTTTTCATCTGTTCACGCATGGATAATTTAACGATCGTGAAACGCAGGTACACTCGTGAGCTTTAAAAACTATTACAGGTTTGCGTCTGCGGTGATTCGATCGATTGGTAACTTTTTCGTTGGCTTCCCGCGATTCGGAGATCGCACAACACTCTCGTCGCACTTTCTTCGTTCTTTTATTTTTTTTTCTTCGTCGTTTGATTTCGTTTTTCGTACTTTCGGTTTCGTGACCATACGCGCGTCATACCGCACTTAACGTAATCGATTAAGGCTAAAATCAGTTTCACCGGATCCTCGTGGTCAATAAAATTTGTGCTCACATCGCGAACGGCCATCGTTGCCGATCAAATTATTAATTTGATCGGCAACCAACTATCGTTAATTATTAATTATTAATCAAATTAATAATTTGCCAACCATCGTTGCCGGCAAAGTATTAATTATTAATCAAATTAATAATTTGCCAACCATCGTTGCCGGAAAAGTATTAATTATTAATCAAATTAATAATTTGCCAACCATCGTTGCCGGCAAATTATTCATTTGATCGGCAACAAACCAAGAACCGCAAAATTGTGCACCAAAGGGATGGACAATTTTTTTTCGTTCTTTCATCGCGGTCAGAGCTTTTTCACGAATTTCGAATTTTGACGCAGTTTCTTTATTTTTTTTGCGCGCGCGTGTGTATCGTTCGAAATAGCATCGTTTGTAACATATAAACTTAGAGCTCTGCTTACGTAACATATACTATAGTGATAATTGTAATAATATTAATAATAATAATAATAATAATAATAATAATAGTTATGATGATATAAAGTATATAGCAAGGCTATATACGTATATGTTCATATTGTTGTGTTCATATATGTGTATATATGTATATATTTATATAGGTATATATGAATTCGGATCCATCGATCAGTCCGTGCAGATAAATTGCATAAAGTTTCTGTTTACAATTGTTTAAAAGACGAGTCATGCGATTATAATTCAGGTGGGTGATAATCAGTCTTACATTTATATTGAACAATATTCGTTCGTTGTACAATTGAGGTAGAATTGGTCCCAAGGCACATACATCTCGAGGTTCTACGTGATATGTACTTGAGCAATATTGCAGCTGTATCCCGGAGCCAAATTTTTGTGCTTTTTTGCTTAATTCTCTCTTCGCCCCTCTCTCGCCCTCTCTATCTCGATATTTTTTCGCTTCTGTTCCAAAAGCAACTGGACAACTCGAAAAGAATTACGCGTAACGAAAAAAAAAAAGAAACAAAAAGTAAAATACGATTAACATATCTATATATCAGTCGTTAACGAAAAAGAAAGTCTCCAACTGTTTCGTTCAATTGTGAAAATTCGTAATATTTAATCTAGAATAAGGATAATCTACGCAATTATAATAAGGCGAATTATGCGATGCACAACTCATTGCGAACGTGACGTTTTTTTTTTTTTTTTTTTATTTTTCTCCCTGCGACGCAGCATTTTAAATGCCGCTAATAATTTTATCATTTACTTTCATTTTTTTAAGAATAATAATGTACATACTCGCTCGTTTCGTATCTTTGCGGGCTCGTAAATTTTTTTTTTTTTTTTTTACGTTTCGCACGTTTTTTTCGTTTTTTTTTTTCAAATCTTCGCGCAATTCCATCACTTTCGAGACTTTCATATATCTGTTTTTTTAATATTATTTCGCGTCTCGCCATCGTCGCGATTCAATAAAGATTATATTGGGATTTCTTCTCTTCCCTCGTAAATACCCGTCTGTTTTCTCTTTTCTATAAGGCCAGGTCAATTATGGTAGTTTACCATGTATATGTATTATAACCTATACAGTATGTACTTTCGTACGGACACGTATATACAACCTCGGCTAAAAGTATCGGACACCCTATATCTTTCCAATTTTTTTCTAGTTAAATTGAAAATTGCCATTCGCCAAAATATGTTTATTATTTTCTTTTATTGTTCGCCTAAACAATTTGCAAACGTTTCTTTCCCAATTTGCAATTTTTATGTTTTATCATATTTAATTGTATTTGACGATCGTCGTTTTTGCTTGGTTCAAAGAAATTGTAATAGTTCAACTTCCTTTTTGTAATATCTATAATTTGTACGAGTGCCCAATGCTTTTCTCCTAGATTGTACATGCAGAATAAAATATGTCGTACTTTTCGTTCGCAGCGAACAATTTTGAAATCGCGTTTTTGAAAAATACGAAATATCTTTTTTTTTTTATTTTCCTACGATCAGAAAAATACGATTTTTCTTCTCATCCTCGAAGGATTTCTCGCTTAAACGCAGTACCTGTTTTCATACTTTTTTTTCGTCGATCCCTTTAGTAGCCTCTCTCGATTTCATCGTTCCCTCTGAATTTATCTTACGCGGGTAGGGAGTACGATAGTACGTGGTACGGGGTACATTTTCGTATCACAATTGACTCGACAGCTGAAGGAAATAATCCGAAGGAGAAATCCACGATCCCTTCCTCAAACCCAAATGTGTCCAAATCTTTTGCGAAGACCCAAAACAGGTCGGTACACAATGTTGATCACAAAGTGAAATAAAAATGTCCGGGCTATGGGTAAAAGTCGTTTAGAAGAGAAGGGCAATGTTTCGAAAAGCGTATCCTTCCGATTGGCCTGATATTTCGCACGTACCTTCTTTTTGATAATCTAAGAGGATAACCGAAAGGATTTTCAGCGACTAGCGATAGTTTTCAAGATATCGAATTTTTAAGTTCATTTTTTGAATCCGTACGAATATATCTGTATCGGTCGCCGCGGGTAATCGATACCCACATTTCTTCGACTTCACTGATCGCTGGTGAGCATTCTTCGCACGTGGATATCGCCCGGTCCGCTGAGTTTTCTGGTATCGTTCAGATTTCTTCGAGATTTGTTGGGTTTGGTAGCGTTTTTTTTGAGATTTGTTCGAGTTTTTGGGGTTGCTTCGATCTCTTCTAAATTTGTTTCGATCTATTTTGGATTTTCTTGGGTCTTGTCAAGTTTGTCCGATTCGTTTTGTGCTCGTTTAGGTATAACCCGGATTCGTTTAGATCGTTTCAAAGTTTGTTTGGATTTGTTTGGTTTTACGTTGGATGTATAGGAGGACAGTAAAATAAAGAACCGTCAATTCGATATCTCGAAATTTCTAATCCGTCGCGAAATATCCTATTAGCAGTTTGGTTAGAGTATTAAGAGGGAATTCTTCGAAATTGTCAGCTCGTTTTCGGTACGTATTCTTTATGAATATAGGTGAATCGTGGGTCATTGGAAGATAAAATATGGGTATTCCTTTTCGGAGCATTCTAGCGGTGAGGGCGCGGTATTTTTCAGTTTTCTTCTTTGACGGTGATGTTGGCCGACATAATGACGCGAACGTCGTTTCTACGATTGATCGAGAGATCCTCGACTTGATCCTCCATGTCTTCCATTGTGTCTTGATGCGCCGTTTCTTCGGTGTTGATCGACTGTCGATGCGCGTATGGCGGTTGCGGACTCGGAGTGTCGTTCTCCGGACGGGCAACTTCCATAATCGATTCGCGATCCCTCGAGTCGTCACCGCGGCTCTCGACTGCGAAAGCGGTTTCCAGTAACGCGGCAGGATTGTCCATTAGTACATTACTGTTGTCGTTCTCGCTCTCCGAGATAGTACCGTAAATGCTTCCGTTAACGTTGCCACCAACCCCATACGGGAAACAAGCGCCGCTACTGTTTGAACTCCGTCTGAAGGGTCGTGACGTCGTTATACCGAGTTTCTTAACTTTGTCGTAGAGAGTCCTCGAGGGAACCCCAAACTTTCTGGCAGCCTGGAGCGCGCTCATGCCTCGTCTCACGGCCTCGATTGCGTTTGATATGTCGTCCCTCGTGTACTGCTTGTAACGCTTCCACTCGGGTTTCTGGGCTGGCACGTAGTTGGCTATACCTGCGTCGACACAAATCACCATGCAACCATCAAGATCAACCGAGCTCTTTCCCTTCGGACTGGCCCGTTTCGAGCCCTCGTCAATCCGGCGTAGCGTTTCTTCCCCTTTTTTAATCGAGGTATCGCCGGACGGACGATTAAAAAATCATTGAAATTATTGTTTATGTGTTATATTAGGTCTAGTAAAAAGAAATCCATGACTTTACCACGGCATCTATTGGAAAAATCGTGGATTTCTTTTTTACTACGACTTTTTGCAATTCTCGATGGAACAATGATTGATCAGTTGAGAATTTTTTGCAATATTATTTGGTTTTTAATGTTGGCATGAATGAAACGTGCGTTATTGCGTTTACCAATATATTCGTAAAACAGTGGAAGTTTTATCTTTACGATTAATCGATCGGTGATTATTTGAGAACTCGTAATGTTTATTGATTTTTTGAGTAATTATTGATCATGATGAAATCATTCGAAGGTATTTAACACGTTTACATCCAATCACGGGAGTGCTCAGTCGAAAATCGCGGATTATTCCGCGCTTTGATGCAAATGAATTAATTTATAAATTGAGAAACTTTTGTATTCGTAGAAAGTGTGTATCATAGAAAGCCACCGCTTAATGCGATAACTATTCACGTGGATTTTGTCATTTTTGGAACGACACGTGGTTTCGCGATGGAAATCAGTTTGTCGTATTATGAGGTATCATATTTTGGTGCTTAGGGGCGATAGCTCCGCAACAAGGGATTGTATCGATACTCATAATTCGACCCTCTTGCTCGTAAGGACTATGGTATTTTGGGGATAAAGACGAAGAAGGAACGTACCAGTTAGCGATAGCACCAACTTGGATTCGCCTGTTTAACGAATCCAAGCCGAGCATATGCCAAACAAAACTGAGATTCCGAATTGAAATAATAAAATATTCTAGAATATTTGAAATAATACTTTTTTTTTAGAATCTTCTAATTAATAAAGTATTCTTCAATATTTTAAATAATAAAATATTCAAGAATATTCTAAATACTAAAGTATTCTTAAATATTCTAAATAATAAAATATTCTTAATTAATCTAAAATATTCCGAGGTATTCTAGAATTTTTCACTAAATAATTCAGTAGTCACTGATTGATGAATTTAATGCAGTCGCTTATGGGAAAATAGTTTCTTCGGACGTTAACGATTGAAAAACGATTGGATGTAAATCGCCGTGAATTCTAAAAATATTTAGAATTTATGTGAATTGTAAAAATATTTAGATTGTTCTTGAGGAAATCAAATTATTAGCAGTCAATTTATAAAATGGCGAAAGATTTACTTTGATGATGAATTAATCAATAATCACTGGAAAACTCCATACATATTGACTTTGTTTGAGTAATTATTGATGTCATATTATTGATGTCGGATTATTCATGATCCAAATCCCTTTGCGGTTGGCGTCTCCGTAGCGAGGATATTTTGAAATCATCGTAGAGTTGAACAAAATGAATTAATTGATTAAAAAAATAATTCATTTTCTCGGGATTCATTCAATGAATCTCGAATAATTGTAGTCCGATTAATCGTCAATAATGACATGAAAACACTATTATCTTTAAAATCACTTATAACACGTAGGAACAACTCTTAGGATGAAATAACTGTTAATTGGGAGTTTTAAATCTTATCAACAAATTACCTCTTCTGAATTTACTTCGCATCTATGACACACATTTAAGGATTAGAAATTCTGACTTCTTTCCCCTAGAATTTTATCCTCCAAACATTCCTAACACTGGCTGTTACAGTTCTCGGCATACTTGCGTCTCTTACCGTTCAAAGGAAGTGAACTAAGAGACGAGGAGAATGATTCAAAGACCAAAGATAGTATGTACATTGCCCGTTCTACTTTTCCTCGTTTACGGATCCTTCAAAAGAGATACCAGTCTCGATTTAAATCAAAGTGCTTGCCTTTATATTACGTTACAAAATTGGAAAATGTTTCGTAACTTTCCATATCATAGCAAATAATGAGGGTAAATGAAAGCGCAGAACGATGTTTTCAATATACCAGAAGTCAGTATCTCAACGAGGTCAAGAAAGTAGCCCATATTAATTACGTTAGGACTGCATCGGGCAACGCTATCAAGAATAAATTGGCGCGATTCGAATCGTCGTTAAAACCGGCGTTCTACATGCTCTTACCAAGGTTCAGAAAATACCAAAGTAACCATCGAATGGAAGTTTGAATGACCAGCGAATGGCAGTTTGAATTATCATCGAATGGCAGTTCGAACGATCATTTTAATGGCATTTTCAATTTGCACGATCATTTGGATGGCAATTTAAATGTTCATTCGGATAGCATTTTGAATGGTGCTTTCAAAGGCAGTTTAAATAATCATTCATATGGTCCTTTTAATGATGACTGGAACGGCAGTTTGAGTTATCATTTGCATGGCTCGAATGATTCCGTCTGGTCTGAGACAGATAACTGTTACCGTTTCATCTATAATGATCAAGCGGCCAACGCAACGACAATCAGCAATCCATACCCCTTCGAAATAATCGATTCCCGTTGTTGGGCGGGTGTGTGCCGATCGAACAAGAAAATTACCTGCTTTCGTGTCATCGGGATACAAAGATGGTGAGTTCTTTTTATCATCGTCCTCCAACATCGCCGAGTCATTCGCGTAAGGGCTGTGCGAGGGTGGACGATTGGCAGCATCCATACTGGGTCGTCTGGGCTCATTGTCGTTATTGGCTGAACCGTTGCTGTTAGTTCGGTACTCGTGTCCGTCCGAATGACTGTGAGAGCTGTCCACGTGCCCCTGTCCAAGAACGTTTCGCAATATTGGTGTATCGTGACCTCTGGATCCGTTTGCCGTTCCAGTACCGTTGTTGCCGTTGGATTTGTTTTTGCGACTGGTGTGGCTGCTCGTCGTTTCGATGGTGTTTTCGAATTGGGAAGCGAACAGGGAGTGTCTCATCGAGGATTGCAGTGCCGCCAGATTAACGGCGGTGTTTTGTCCGGGCTGTAACGGCCACATTGGCAATGGCAGGTTCGCACATTGATTTTGCCTCGTCGGAGATTTCCCGTAACCGTAATAGGGCGAACTCGTGGAATGCGGGGGTGAGGATTGTCCACTACCGGCAGCTCCAACATCGTTGCTCTCAAGTATCCGATCGGGGTTGTTCACGGTACTCGTACTTATTACCTCGTCGTTGTGCGTTATCAGCTTCGAAATCGTCAATGATGTACTGTCCGACATCAAACCCTTCACTTGAAGAATGTTCGCGATCCTTACGAATTGCGCCAAGTGTTCCTGCGCCACTTTCACCTCTCCCGTATACATGTACTCCAGTATCTCCTTGATTTCCGCGTACTTGATGTCCTTCAGTACTACTATTGGATGTGTACAAGGGAGCTCGGTGAAGAGACCCTGAAAATAGGTCGAACACGCCGCGAGTACCATTTTGTGACATTTCACGAAAACCCCGTTGTCCACAGCTAACGTCACGTCCGTGAACGTCTCGTTCTCCAACAGCTTGTCGAAAACCTCGACTATGTTCGCCTGATGATTGTTCCATCGCAGGCAAAACAGTTGATCCGGCGCGAAACTCATTTTGACTCCTCTTTCTCGGTCTGCTACCGTTTTCCTAATGAATTATCTGCAAAATGAGGAAACAATAACTTTAGAACTCGGGATTACCGAGTGGTGAAATCGTCAGCTTTCGCTTTTAGCTTTAGAGCTCGGTTCTCGTTAATTGTTGATTATTTCCGCAGTTTACGAATTCTAGATTTTTGGCCAATGCCACTTTTACGAGTACCGGGAAATATAATTGGTTTTTTTTAAAAATCAATACTTCTTCATAGAGTTTTAATAATTCGTTTCAAGTAAACGAGAGATCACGGAAACACTATGGTTAATTTAGTGGAATAAGAGACTAAATTTCTAACAATTCGTAATAATAAATTAATAATAAATCGATATAAATTCAATATGATAATATATAAAGTATATAGAAACATATAATTAAAATGCTATGTTTAAACAAACAAAAATTTCGGGGGACTTTTGGGATTTTGGGGACCGGGATCGGAAAACTAATAAATTCGGTGAAATTTCGTTTTCGGAGTAAATCACTTGTAAAAACTGAGGAGTAAAGAATTTTGATGATTACTTTGCCCTATCGCTGTTCTATCTTTGTAATTTTCATTTTTGGAAATGGCCGTTTTGCGGCGCAACTCGTCATTGTTTTCAACGAGTAGATTTTCTATGTAATATCTATGTTGGCAAATATCGATAAAAATAGTAAATTTGAAGTAATGATAAATCATAAAAACACCTCTTCACATTCCTTTCAATCTATTCTTATCGTTGATTGCGTAAACATTATTTAATTATGCAGCATGGTTTGACTCATTATCAAGACTGGATTAAAAATCATTTACGTTGTACTATGATTCAGGAAACCAAATAGATAGCAAAATAAGTAAACGAGTATTAATTTTTTAGTAGATACGCTGTTGATCTTTTGCGAAAGAATTATTGGCTCGATGCACATGACATTTTACGAATTATGATTGTAATTCTGTAAATAATTTTTTTTTTTTTTTCATTTCTAATTCATCGTGTTCCCTGTATATTATTATTTATTTCAAAAATAGTCTTCGGTCTCAAAAGATAGACACCAAAGTTCATCGAAGAATTTGAACAGTGAGAAAGCTTTTTTTCTCGTTTAGAACCTACATCTCTTTCGAACGACCGGAAGTGGCAGTCAGCAGAAAATCGTTCTTAACCTTCTTTCGACTTTTTTTTCAATAAAGTCCAACCGTCGACAGTAGTCGTAAAAAAGAAGTTTCGCAACAGTAATTATCCCTCTCCGTTCGTTCATTTTCAAACAACAAGAAAATTTGTAGACTTTCCGTTTCGCGTTCAGAAATCCGTGGGACGATGAGCCGCGGTTATGAGTAACCGACGAAATATTTTTCTTCCCTTCTCCCCACGCGCTAATGGCGATAATGGTTAATGGAACAACCGCGCGTCGTTTTCTCTACAAGACCTCGTTCATTCCCCCCTCCTGATATACGTGTGCACTCGTATCTATTAGAGAACGTTGCACTTTGGGGTTTTTAAGGCAGGGGGAGGGGTAATTTCCGGGCCCCTATCGTTCCCTTTTTCGAACATCCAAAAATAGCGAATAATCCGGAGGGTGACTGCGAGAGGGAATAATAGGGGGAAGATCAGGGAGAAAAGGGCCTAAACCCTAGAAAAGATAAGGGAGAAACGAGCGATGGTTTCAGTGGCGCCCCCTCTCGCGGTTCCCCGATCTCCCACTTTCCGCCATGTTTACCAATTAGGCGAGACCGCGATGCAGCCTGCGCGAGCTGATATCGCGTTGAACACGAACTTCGGGCGTGATTTTTCGAAGCGTGATATCAACGGGGATTTCGATCAACAACGAGAGTGGCAACCTAACCTCGAAATACGGCGTAGCCTATTATTTTTACCCACCGACGGTAATACGCGTCTCGTCGTCTCGTCATAATCGTTCGTTCTTATCTCTCGGCAAATACACGCGCGGCTCTACGCTCGGAAAATCGAGTTTCGCCGGCCGACGTCGCGTCACGCTAAATCTTCGTGCGATTCGTCGGATTGCGAAGAAAAAAAAATCAAATAATACAAAAAATAAAAAAACACACACACAAAAAATAAAAACATAGTGGCGAAGAGCCAAACCGTTAGATGGATAGATCGGCACCGACGATTGTTCTCTTGCTCATTGTTGCGGAAACGTGAGCGCCAAGGCGACTTAACATTTTTGCGTGGAATACGTCATCGTCCACGAGTCATCCAAAGAGTTCGTAAACACGCGCCGAGGAACCGCAAAGGGGGAAGGAGACGAGGAAAAAAAAAGAAGAAGAAGATCCGAGGGAGAAAAAATAAAAGGCGCACGCACACGCGCGCACTCGTGTCACGCACTAGCGAAATTCGTAATCGGCTTCTACGTACCTCCAAGTTTTGGGCGCGTGCGCGTGCGGGAAGCGCGTGTGCTGCGCAGTATCCGCGTAGCGAAAAAAAAAAACGTGCGCGCGAGAATAAAAGAAGCGAGGAGTAAAGAAAGGAAAGAAAAATCCGCGCGTGACGAGTTACGAAATCGCGAAGAGTCGGAAAAAAAAAAATCACGCCTCGAAAATGTGAGCGCGAGGAGTAGAACAGGAGACGATGAACAAAAAAAAAAAAAATGAGGAAAAACGGTTCGTTTCGTTCGTGAAAAACACGAGACATCAGCCGGATCGAATAAATAATAGAGGAGGAGTATGACGGTGCGACCTTGAAACTTACGTGAGTCGAGAAGTATTTGTTCCCCAGGCGAAACGGAAGGGAAAAAAAAAAGAAAAAAAATACGTGGTTGTGTCGTCCTCACTGTTCGCTGGATTCTCGTGTCAACTGTACCACCAACAAGCGCAAAACAACATCAACAACAACCGGGAAACGGTGACCTTGACGGCGTTCGCGCGCTAGCCGATTGTGAAGGGCGAATTCAGCGGAGTCGTGAATACCACGCGCACGTATAAACACTCGACGCAAGTGGAAGGACTAAATTCGCGAGACGACTGTCATCCCGTATGCGCGGCTGTACTACTGGCCGATACGGGGCCCGTCGTTCTCTCGTGCCCGCTTGTTTTTTACGTGTCCCAAACTGTTACCGCTAGATGTCGCACCGACCCTTCCTTTCTCTCTCCTTCCTCTCTAGATCTATCCGCCTCTCGATACTCTTCGGTGGAGAGAACCGCGAATACTAAGACTAACGCTTAAATGCCACATTTAGGAGGACCGTCTGTGGGGGCTTTTCCGGGGGCTCGGCGAATCGTTGTCGGCGCTAGAACGCGTCTCCTCTCTCTCGCTCGTCCCCCCCATCCTCCCCCCTCTCTTTCGCACCGCGCACTTTTTTCACGCACGAGGTTAGGGCCCTGCACACGCATAACCGAGTACGTTTCTATGGCGGAAAAAAAAACACCCGCACGAATCCTCAAAGGAAACTAGACAAGCGTCCCCACTCTTTTTCTTCGCCTATAGCGTGGCTTCTTCGCGCTTACCCCCTCCCTGACCTTCCTGCAGATAGATGAAAGACGGAGCGAGAGCTACGAGTTTTCTCATAGCTTTTTTTTTTGTACGCACCAGTTCGCCTATGGGCTCTGATGCACTCTTCGGACACTCTGCACTGTAGCCATTTTTCGACTACGGGCCATTGGACCCGCTTTTTTTCTTCCTTCTTTTTTATACGTCGTGCAGGCGTAAAGTGAGTGTACGGAGGGCTGGCTTGTACTCTGTAACGAGGGAGAGAGAGAGAGAAAGAGAAATATTAGTTAGTATATTTACGCGTTAGGACTAATTCTCCTCTAACATCGGATGCACACTTGCAAAGCGTAAAACGCAAAGCCTAAAATAAAAAGCTTCAAATATTAGGTGTAGTAAAAAGAAGTCCATGATTTTTCGAACAGATCGCTTTACTTATCTGTATCTCGTTTTGTACAAGTCCGATTGGTTTGCACCGGATGGATTTAAAAAAATGATATTTCGTACCGAAGAACGAAATACTTTTGCGAAAGTTTTGCTATTGGTTGACTCAGCTTGGGATCTGTTGGTTCCAGAATGTAATGGATTTCTTTTTACTACGCCTAATACGAGAGCGAGAGAAAAAGAGGGAGGGAGAAAACTGGGTAAGAGGAAGGGAAAAATGTACGAGGGTGGGGCTAGGGACAGCTCGGGAAAGCCAAGAGATAGAGAGAGAACGAGCGAGCGAAAATTTCTAGCCCAGGCAAATAGCAGCTTGGATCCTTGTAGGGATAGCTATCTTTTCCCCCTTCTCTCCGCATCTCTGGGTTTCTTCTACTCTTGCATTGGAACACGATGGCACGCAGACCACGTTTTCCTCAAGTCCCCCCTTTTGGCTTCTCCCCTCTTCGTCTCACTCTCTCTCTCTCTCTCTCTCTCTCTCTCCATCTTTCTCTTTCGTTAGCTAGCGTACTAACCTATAGTCGCAATCATAGGCCCTGCACATCAGCTCCGAAAACGCTAATGGCCTTTTTCTACCACTGGCGCAATTTCACGTCGCGTTGTATCGAGCCTTATACATATTTTATTTGAATACATATATACATACGTGTGCGCGTGTTTGCGCGATGGGCACATATACATGGATACACGCTTACGAAAAGGGCACGAGAGAACGAATTACGCGTTAGGAGCGACCAATGGCGTTGCGTGTCAATTCTTATGGCCAATATTTCCTCTAGCCCCTCCGGAACGAGGAAACGCATGCACGTTACGCTCCACGTACGACGCAAACTCTTTGAGTATTATGGCGGAGTCTCATAATCGAGAAAGCACGACCGAGGCAGCAACAGAGTCGTATTCGTTACGATAAACGAAAAACAAAAATGAATAATCTTTATTTGCATGAATATTTTGAACGTTTTTTTAAAGTTCTAGTAGCTCTTGAGTTGTGACGAAAGGAAAATAATGATTTTCCTAGTGCTTTTCGTCTTTGCGATCTATTCGACCATTTCATATTATATTGTATTTATTTTATTATTTTTTATTTTTTTATAGCGATAAATATTCTCTAGATTTTTTCGATTACTTTTACAAACTTTTATTTATCTTTGTACGGGATGCAAAACGGCAACCACGGATTATTTAACTTTGAACAAATATTTATGAAACGTTCGACTTTTCACGTTACAAAATCGATTAGAGAATAAAATGCAGAAAAAAACTTGTATGTGAAAAAGATATTTGGGAACAGCAAACTTTCGCTTTAATGTATTAGAAATGAGAAAATACTGTTTTTTATTTTTTGATTAAGTCATCTGTATAGTATGTCTATAAACAGAAGATTAGAGCTCTCAAAATGTACGCACATAATCTTTAATTCACAAAAATCCGTTAACGCGTTACCTGTATTCAATGTACTTTGAAAAAAACATCTTAGATTTCTTAAATGAAAATCTTCATTAAGAAGCAAAAAATTAAAGGGCTCAAAGTTTTTATCAATCGTCTGGTATAAAAAAAAAACAATATTGTGACCCGAGAAAACAAAACAATATTCTTTACTTTGAAATCTCTCAAATAAAAGCTCATTGTTTCAAAAATATATTTTTACACCAAAGCGCTATTTCGCTCCATTGTGGAATAACATTTCCGGATACTTTTCGGCTTTCACTACGACGATGAAAAATTCAGCAAGAACGGTAATAGAAAACGAGGTAATGTTGAAAATAGGAAAGGTGCGAATTGTAAAAAAAAAAAAAAAAAAACGTACGAAAGAAATCGGACATCGAAGATTTTTGAAGCTTTCGCGTAGATAAATTCACGAAATAATTCTTTCCTCGTCTCTCACGTGCATACTTATATATATATATATATATATTTATTTGTGCGTGTATGGACGAGTACGTGACTCTCCTGCGAGAAAATCGAGTCTCTTCGAGCTCAGGACGCTGGCACATCAGTGAGAGAAAACCGTGCGAAGGAAAGGCAAACTTGGCTCGAAGGGCAAGAGAGGAAAAGATGCGGGCCGTGGGGAATGGGGGGAGGGTGAGACCAGACCGGGATCTGATGGTGAAACCAGCCTTTCGACTTCTTCAAGAAACCAGGGAACGACTCTTCGACTACTGCCGAAACGAATCTTCTTTCGTATATACACGAATTTTCTTTCTTTCCAATTTTTTTTTCTCGTCTTCTTTTCTTCGCTACTTGGCCCTGTGCCCCTTTCGAGCCTCCTGCTGTCTCAGTTGCGTGTTCCTTCGGCTCTCTTCTCCCTTTGGCCCTTTTGGTCCTCTCTTATTGCAGGAAAGAACAGTGAACGATGATCCGGGGACGCTCAAAGAAAAAAAAAAAAGAAAAAAGAAAAAACTGTGTATCCTTCGAGGACGAACTTGGAATTAGATATTTTATCGATCACCTTAAACTCGCTGCAATTGCGTTTTCGTACACATATGTGTGTAGAGTGACGATTGTCGGCTGCTCTTTTTTATACGTTTTTACTCGAAAATTTCGCGAACGAGGACAATGCTGTTTAATTCATTTTCCGGTTCACTTTTGGAAAAATATATCATTTATTTTTGTGGTTAATGGTTGGATAAAGGAATTTCATTTTTGCACAATAACGATTATTGACATTTTTTTTACGATTTATGCTTAAGATTATCTCTGAAGTCATCATCCTAATTGAATTGTCGGTTCGCCTAAAAAAATATAATAATTATTTGTTTCAAAGTTCATTATTCAGTTGTTGAGTCGAGCTGAAGCTGAAAGAGACGAAAAAACTGGAAAAAAAATGTTTACTTGCTTTTTATAATAAAATTGTAACGAGTACAAAATTTGTTCATTGCTATAACAACAACAGAAACAACAACAACATTAATAACAATAATAATAATAATGGCGATATCCATATTAAGAACAACAATCATGAAAATAACAACATCAACATTAATAGAAATAATAAAAATACGTACTACTTTTTATCCTCTAAAACTTTGCCCTTGGGCTATTCCGTTTCGTCCAGTATTGAATATATATTTATTCACGTCTATTTTCATGATTAAAATCGGATCACTGATTGGAAAAGACTTCGTATTTATTTTCGGGCTTGAAAAAAGCCCGTTTGTTTATTTTCGCCAAGAGTAGTTAAATATGCTTGATGAAAAGTATTTCCTAGATTACACGACGTTTGCTATCGTTCTACGTACGAACTATATTTTCCGCACGTTTTTTGCTTGGCTCGGGTGACGTCAGCGGTAAATTTTCGCCGATGTGGGGCAACTTCATTTCGTCGCGCTCGTACATACGTTATTTGCGAAAATCAATATCAATCAATCGCGAGTTTGTGACGCGAAGCATTTTCCATTTGTTTCAAAGTTTTACTCGAAAACATTTCGTAATTCAACGCTGCAACGGGCAAGGAATCATTCATCCAATAACTGAACAAAATACGGTAAAAAAATGTTCCATCCGGGTATGAAGTAAAACAAAAAAGAATGAAATAATTGTTTACATTGATAAAGAAAGCTAATGCTGGACTGTACTTTTCAATATTTACGTTTCATCGTCGTTTTATTTTCAACTCGAAAACGCGAAACCGGAAACGCAATTTAAAAGAAAAACAATTTTATTGTTTATCTTTTTGTTTCGTCAAACTGCCGTAGAAACGTCCTCGAAAGGTGTTCAGGAAGAACTGCACTACAATCCTCTGGAAAGGTAGAATACGAATGCAGTAAATTACGGGACATTGTTGGCTAACCGATCATTGACCGAGAGCTCCTTAATGAGAGGGGCCAGCTTTGTTCGAGGAGTCCAAGTCCAACGCACCGACCGGGCCGCAAAAGTTACTGGATTTAGTCTCATCGCTGACGGCTGACAGGAAGAAAAGGAGAGCCTGGAGCGACGAGAGAAAGAAGTGAAAAGAGCAGCCGGAGCCGAGAAAAGAAAATCTTTTGATCGCGCTGGAATCTCCCTCTCTCTTCCTCTCTCTCCGTTTCTCTTTCTCTCTGTCTTTCTACTTTTAACCTGTTCAATCTATTTTTTTTACGAAAATTGTCTCTCCCTCCATATAATGTACTTTTAATAAATATTTTCCGAATATTTAATATATTTTTATTTATTATGCAGTCTTTATATGACTGCTATTTTTTGTAAAAAGATTAACAAAAACATTGCTCTTTAAGGAATTTTCCTAATCTAGAAAGTATTGAGAAATAATATTGTTTGCATTTTTTTGTTTGTTGGAATTATATTAATTATTGATAGAAATACGAATTTCACGAAAACATTTTTATCGTAAAATAACATCATCGATCTCTGCGTCTGTGAATTTTACAGAGACTGATGCTCAATTTTGCATTGAAAACCGCCGATGAGAATACCGATTTTTAAAATCAGTGGAGTGACGTCGATCTTCTAGATGCTCGTAAAACAAAAATTTGTCATTTCAGAATTATTCTTCTAACTATACAAAAAAATTAAAATAGAAAAATAATAGGGCGTCGAGTTAACTTTTTTTTCTGTTGCCATAAAAATGATTGTTTATTTTCGCGAAAAATTGATATTTTGACTGTTTCAGATGAATGGGGCCTTTCGAATGATAAAAACAGCTTCACATATATTTCTGGTAAGACTGAAAACATCGAATGGCCAAATATGGAATGTCAAAGATTTAAAAATGATAAAATTATAAATCCAAAATAACGAAGATTGCGTTATTTTTAATTTTATCATTCACCGGATAACGTAATCGGATAACAATTCCCCCAAAAAGTTATTTCCTTCGGAAACTCATTTAGGTATTCGAGAACATGTATTCTTAAATGGTCTATATTTTAAGCCGTTCAAATACAGATTTGCGCGATCTACAAAATTCATATCTCCGAAATAGAAAAAAATGCGTATCTAACATTGTTAATACCGTACGTAGAAAAAATTCATACACCGAGAATACAAGCTTCGAATGTCTCGATCTTAGATACGCGAATGATTGATGCCCCAAAATAGCGAATACCTGAATAGCGAACATGACTTCCGAGGTTATCGTGCAATTCATCCGAATGATCGAAAGCGTCACGTGTCAGTTAAATTTTGAAGCGCGAATAATGTTTTTCCCCGATCATAATTTTTCGGTATCCTGATCGGTTCGCCCTTTTGACCTATCGTTGTTTCAACTGATCAATTATTCGGGCGAATTCGAAATTGTAAATCCTCGTTAAATTTACGATTCGCTTAACTGATTTCTCGATTAGTTCTATATATTTATACCAGAAAATCGATATTGTACTCTCTCATTATTTTATCAAAATCTTATATTTATCGTCGTCTATACATTTATTTCGAAATTATTCTATTCTCAACTGTCACTTTTTTATAGACTATAGTAAAATAGATCTATCTACGTTGAAAGGTTTGTTAACTATTCAATGTGGTATTGCGGTCCTTCTGAATATTGATCGATGAAGTTTCTGACGTGCACGCGCCCTTTTTTTCACGGACATACTTAGAGGCTCACAATTTTATCGGTTTTTATTATTTCCATTCAAATCGAGAATGTGCAAAAATTTGTTAATTTTAATATTAAAATCATAAAAATTCTTATTCACGTTTTTGTTTTTTGAAAATTAAGAGTTCGACGTTCCAGCGTTTTAAAAAAATGAATTCTTAAGGAGTTACAGAGGACTGTAACTGTTAATTTTAATATTAAAATCATAAAAATTCTTATTCACGTTTTTGTTACAGTCCTCTGTAACTCCTTAAGAATTCATTTTTTTAAAACGCTGGAACGTCGAACTCTTAATTTTCAAAAAACAAAAACGCGAATAAGAATTTTAATGAATTTAATATTAAAATTAACAGATTTTTGCACATTCTCGGTTTGAATGGAAATAATAAAAACCGATAAAATTATGAGCCTCTAAGTATGTCCGTGAAAAAAAGGGCGCGTGCACGTATAAAACAAAACGTGTTTTATACAATATAAAACAATTTTTATCGTATTTTTACAATATAAAACAATAAAAATTGTTGCTCAGCTTATTGACGATAAATTCAGAATGACGCCTGTCAGCCTTCGAAAATATTGTTCCTTAAGAGTTGGAGATCTATTAAAAAAATAATTTAGTCATTCGCGCGGATAAAACAGCAGGCGGATGCTAATAATATATAATATTTCGCGTGTTTGACTTTTCGTGAAAATGGACGAGGCACTCACGTGGCGCATAGGGTCCGGAGGATTTATTAAAATTTTGAGTGCCGTCCGCAACTACGAAAAGTTAAGAAACTCTGCCTTAAGGGATCAATTTTGGGTATGACTCCGAATAGTTATGGATGCGAATTGTTTCAAAAATCACGTTTCCATACGCGCGTGCGTGTATATATATAACGTTTAGTACGAAGTCTAAGGTAATCCTTATCGCCTAGACGAATCGCCAAGGCACACATTCTACGCGTCATCAACGAGCTGTGCGCATTCACATTCTTTTTCCTGCTCTCTCTCTCTCTCTTTCTTTCACACACACTCGAGTATCTGTTCTCCCTTTTTTCTCTGACCGTCTCACTCCGGTTTTTCTATCTCGGAGTCCCCGTTGCATGTGCGTGCGAACCAGTGACGCCCCAATATTTCCATTCGCCCTACGCACATTTGCGCACCACGTATACGCAGACGCGTATTAGGGAAACCAACGAGACGATGCTTGGAAAATAATCAATTAGCGCTTCCGGGGCAACACTCGAGGGGAATTCGGTCAGTGTGGGGCTCGTAAAGAACGAAATCCAAACCCCACCTGTTTCGTGTCATTTTTAATTTTTCCTCGCCCTCTTCGCTGACTTCATTTCCATACCCCAAAACCTTATAAGCTCGTTAAAAATATTGAAAAACAGGAAACGTACCGCTTTTACTTTGCTCTTTTCCTCCAATTTTCATGTTTTTTGCGTTTTTTTTTAATCGCGAGTGATTCAACAAAAACGCGAGTACGTAAGTCGAGTTTGTTCATTTTCTTTCAAATTTTCGTTTCCGAAGTTACGATCTATCGTCATCGACACCTCAAGCAACGACTAGTCAAAACGACTGCTGTTTTTTTCTTTCAGATTATTTTGTTCTCCAGAAAAATGGGTTATTGAATTATTTAACCGTGATGTAATCATTACGGTGATTAGGACATTATTTAACGTCATTGATAACTGTTAAATTAAAAAAAAAAAGCAAATAATTTACTCTTTTCTTATAACTTTCCAGAAAACACAACATTGAAAATAAGCGAGTAAACTTATATATTTGTTATTAATAAGTGAAAGAAAAAATCTCAACGAGTGACCTCCAAACATTGATACAAAAAGTTCTATATTTTTTACCAGGCGTTCTTTCCATATCAGCCCAACAACTGTATAAGGGGTTTCGAAAAATAAATATCCCCTATTTTTTAAGCAGATTAATATATACATATATAATTATACGCAAATATGAGAAAGATAGAAAGAGAGAGAAATGTATTACTTCACTTGTATTATTTATAAAAAATAAAAATAAAATTATGTTTCCTGCTTCATTCGCGATGAATCGAGGTAATCGAATTCTTTTTTTTTCCAAACTTCAGTTTACTCGATTTAATCGAACTTACGATCGATCTAATCGGAATTTCATTGGAGAGAATTGTCAATTGCATAGGGTAGGGATGTTACGAAGTGACGCGAAGGGAAACCGGTAAAAGTCGCCACCATCGCGACCATCCCCTTCATTGTGCCGTGACTGCTGTTTTTCAGACGATGCCTTCGGGAAAAAAGTTTTTTTTTCGGAGGTCTACGAACCTATGAGCAACGTGAAGGAAACTCCCCTCCCTTTTTCTCCAACCTTTCTCTCTCTCTCTCTCTCTCTCTTGGTCTCGCTCTCTCCGCTTCTCATGGATCCCCAGCGATTGTGCGATACACCGGCACATGCAGACGGGCGGTTAGTATTAGTCGCGGAGTAAGAAAGAAAACAGGGGAATGAAAAGTGTAGTCAGGATATGCGGCGGTAGGAAGAATGCGGCGAGGTGATGGTATAAGGTGAATCTTTTTCTTCTCACCCTCGCCAGCCAGCCACCTGATCCATCTGCGTATTATACGTGAAAATAACCACCGACTAACTTTCCTAGCCCGGCCCCCCTCCCTCCCCCACCCCTTTTCAGTTCCTTTAAGGATAAATTCTTCCCAAACGCAACGGCGCGATGCGAACGAAAATATATACGACATAAATCATTTTAGAGTCAGGTCAACGCCACGATGTAAGAGAAAAAAAAAAGAATAAGAAAGAAGAAATCGTTTCTATTCGTACGTTCTATTACGGTCAAGCGATAATTCACGGGCTACACAAAAAGCACACCGGCCGTTGTTTCTTCGCGGACGAATTTTCCGTTATTCCTTTTTCGGTACTCATGAATAATAATTAACGCATTAAAAATTAATTCGTAGTCTCAGAGGATGCGAAAATATTCCGAAAACACTGCACCCTAACGAAGACAAATTTCTTATGAATTCGTTGCTTCGTTATGGCTGTACAAACTGTTATCGCGCAATCCATTGTTTCGAGTACTGTTTCGATCGAACACCGAGTATTATTATTTCGACGGAATATACGATCTTTAATAATCGATTTTGAAATCGATTCTGATTTGGATGTTTTTTCAATGAATGTTTTTATATCGAACCGGACATCGTTGGTTTTGGAAAAGTCAATTGTTTTTTATATACTACGGTATCAAGAAAATTAGCGCAAACCCGGAAACAGAGATTCCAAAAATTCATTCCGATCTAGTGAAATCGATCCTCGAAAAAGGTGGATTTCAAACAATTAATACAAATAATAATTTTTTCTTTCTCCGTCAAAATCAGCCGTTATTACTTAGACGTCACTCCGTAAAAAAAAAAAATAATGTTCCTCCCACCATTCTCGTGCAAACCCATCCACGATCGCTTTCCAATTTCCTATCTTCGGCGAGCTGCATGGAAAAACAGATAAATGTCTGTTTTTCTCGAGTCGGCTTACAGACGCTATCAAAAAAAAAAAAAAAAAAAAACTAAGAATATCTTGTACAGTCTCGCCATAGGTAAATATATATTACGATCTTCTGCACTATCTTGGACTCATCCGTCATTGCGGTTATCGTGAAATTTTGTCGAATAGAGAGCCGGAAAATGCGCGAGCAGTGAGATTTCGAGGAAAGAAAAGTTCAATAAACATATATTTATTTAGACGTATGTATATATATATATCATACAGTTCTGTTCAAAAGTATTAGGTCTACCCTGCAAGTTTTCTGCGCGGACGACAAATTGAATATCTGAGCGAACAAAAAAATTGGAACCAATTGATGAAACGGAGTTCTGGAGCGGATGAAACTAGCTTTATGTATCTTTTCCATTTTTTTTTTTGCTATTTTTGTTGTCCTCGGTGAGTCATTTGTAACATACCGATTTTTTAACGATTTTCGCACTTTGCAAAGTCGCGTGGTAAACTTTGAAAACTGCGAATCACAGCATTCAGTGATAAGATCGTCTAGCAGGTTACTATAAGCTATTGTTTCGTTTTTTTGCGAGAATTTTCGCAATTATTTTCCCACACTGATCTGGCGGGTAACTTGAAAACTATGAGGCGCGGTGTCTAATTTTTTTTCTAACGAGTAACAATATATATAAATAAATATTGGAAACGATCCAGAAAAGATTGAGTGACTCCGAAATAACGTAATACGATATTTTTTTATTAATTAGACTAAATATTCCACACTTCGTAGTTTTTATCAAGGAAAACCTAGATAAGACTGCGAACAAAAATCGCTAGTATTCTTTTAAAAAACAAAAATGAAGCTAACGATGCCCTTTTTCAAATATCTGATCACCAAACGGTGAGGCAACTGTTTTTCAGGGTCTAACTCGCGATTTTGCAAAGTGGAAGAATCGAGAAGAAATTGTAATTTTCAAGACTCGGCAGCAGCAAAAAAAAAATTTCGGAAATGAATACAAAAAAAAGAGAACAAGATCGACGTTTTCCTCTTAAAAATTCAACTCGGTAAATTTTATTGCAAATTTTATTTCGCCGAGATATTCGATTTTTCGTTCGGAGAGAAAAATCAGTGAGTGACTGATACTTTTGGCCAAGGCTGTATATGGCCAAAATGAGCGACGATGAAAAACATATACGCGTGTAAACGTCGACTGTTTGCTCGTCGCCATGTACATTCGATTCGAAACGTAGAGGTATTGCGGGCGATAGCGAGAGTTCTTCACGACACATGCGTTTGGATCGTCACAAGGGAGCCTCTCGTATCACATCCTACAGCCTTCCGCGTATGTACTCTGCGTTCTTGTAAAAGACAACGACGACGACGAAGAAAACGAGAGCGACTATTTTTCTGTCAGGCTGTTTTTCCTGAACGCATGCGCACCGCGTGCCGTTTTCTTGACGACGAAACGCGGGTATCGCATGAATATAACACCGCATATTACCCGCTGGATGGTCCACTTATGCAAATACGACGCGGCAAAGGAGAACAATGGAACGAAGGAAAAAAATATGAAAAAGGGAAAAAAAAATATGAATGACTGAACGACAAAATTCACCGATTGCTTTTCTTCTATTCACGAATTCGTTTGCTCACGGAGCCCTAGTCGCGACTCGTTTTTTTTTTTCTAGCGCAAGTGCATGGGTGCATGTTTTTTTGTTTTCGAGGGAAACACGAAATTTATCGGGTGAATTGGGCAACTTGCAATTGATCAAACAAAGCTTGGAGATAAATTGGAGAAAAGGGAAAATTTCCTACGTTTTGAACGGGACATTTTTCATATTGTTGTCGATTTCTTGCACGAATGTGGTATCTCGATACTTGTAGGAAAAATCGGGGTCCAATTTTCGTTGCGTCTGCGTAGTCAGGTGTTCGTCTGATCTTTCGTTCAATGAGCCAATGGTTGGGGAGAGGTTCCAAAGTCCATTGATATTATGATGGAGAGTCATTGTGGAACCGTAAACTTCCCGATCTTGCCATCTCATAGCCTTGATATTTTGTGCTCATCGTTTTTTTTAATGTTTTAAGCCAACCGCTAAAATGACTTTTGAAGGTTTTAAAAAAACTGTATTGCGGTCTTATCACGCTAAACAAATCCAAACAAACATCTATAAACTCTAATAAAACCAAGCAGACTCAAACAAATTGAAACAGAAACTAACAGAACCAAACAACTCCGAGGTTTTCGAACTTCACGCAAAAACATTAAAATTCAATATCTCAAAAATTATCGCGGGTTACAAAAAATCCTTTTAGGGGTTGTCTGTAAATATTAAAAGAAAAGTCTGCGCAAAAATTTCGGTTCGTTTGGAGAACTGTGGGGAGAGGGGGGAGTTCGAGACTTTATTTTCATTCCCGAATGTACTACGAAATGGAAGTACCACGAATGTGCACGCGAAGGAAAGGACTTGAAATCGAGGACCGAGATGGAACGCGTGAAAAGGGTATCTTTGTATGGAAACCACTCGCGCACAAAGTAGTGGAAATCTTGCGATAAAGGGGGAAAACAGGTTCCCAATTTCGAAGAACGTTTTTGGTGAAGGGCTCCGGAAAAGAGAGGGACAGAGAGAGAGAGAGAGAGAGAGGGGGAGGGACGGAGGGAAAAAGAGAGAGAATTTCGTAGACCATCATTGGCTGTGCCGCTATTAAGCCGATCTCGCTGATACTTGAGGATGAAGCGATGGGCCTCGAGAGAGCGATGCACCGTGGTGCGTCAGAACGCTTGTTGCGCCTGCGTGATATCTCGATCGTTCCGTGAACCGATAGAGTTAGAAAACATCCCTAAAAACCGAGAAGGGAGGGGAGGGGGGATAGGTAGATAGATAAATAGATGAATATGTATATTCGTTATGTCTCATTACACATTGAATCAAACTGGGAATATGCAATAATAAGTGTGATTTAAAATAATTTGTCTTTTTGCTCTATAGACAAATTCTCATAAACGAAAAAAAAACACGTACGAGACTTTCTAAAAAAACACACATGCAGTTTTTTATATCCCTTTTAAGTTTATCGTGGAAAAAAAAACCGAGGACACGTATTTCCACAAACTTTGCGGTTAATTTTTGACGCTCGAAAAAACGCCAAAAATGGCCACGTTCAAAGGTGGACACCAAGGCAAAAAAAAATCTTAAATAATTTTCAAAAAAACAAAGTAAAGGTAAATCTGTCCTCTTTGAAACCCCAATTGAAAAATTCAATTATCTTTATTTTTGAGCTTGCTGTACGCTTCTTAATGTGGTGCAAGAAATTTTCTACTGCTGGACTTAAACTGTTGGCTGGTAGTCTATACACACATATGTATATATATATATATATATATATACACCCACATACATACATATATATGTAGACCAGAGGATCTCGAAAAATATTCCCTCTCCCAGCACGCCATCTTGGTATAACGTGGCATCTCCGACTCTAACCCAAAAGATTGCTCAGTTTCGAGGGGGCACAATATGAGCGCAGTTGGATCGTGAACCCGAGAGATAGAGATAGGGAAACACGGCAGAGAAGAAGAGAGACAGAGTGACAAAGATAGACCGATAGGACATAAAAAAGGAGAGAGCATTCGGCTGAAATTGACTGCACGAGAAGGCCATTGACCGCAGAGTGTCAGTTCCTCTTCGTTGCTATAGTCTACGTACCAATCACTTTTTATGTGTGCCTTCTATCCTAGTTCAATCGAGGCTCATGGTATTTCTGAGTGTTCATATGAGTGTGTAATTATGTACGAACGCCAGGCATACGCCATGGGTTCTGTGGGTCTATACGAGTGCGCAATTATATAAAAATGCAGCGAAGAGTGATTCCGAAGGGTATTACTTACAGATTTTGAAAGACTGTCGAATCTGGTAAATAAAAAGTAGTCTCCGATTTCCAATAACGAATTTCTTTTTTCTCATCACTGCCTAATTGCATAGTTTTTCTTTATTTACTTTCGGATTATTGAATATTTCTTACGGAAAAAAGATGGAAATCTCTGTAACGAGGAAACGCACTCAACGGCTCGTGCTGTGCACAAGACAGAAACTAGATATTGCTGTCTCCTTGATACACGATATCGCATTTCCCATGCGCACCATGCGGCTGAAAATTGAACCCGCAAACGCTCCGGAATCTCGGGAAAATCGTTCCTTCGTTATTGTCACTTGAAAACCTGACTACGCAGGACTCCGTTTCAAAGGTACTCGACTGTCGACTTGTTCACAATACGCGTTAGAGCGGTTGAGCTCGTTTGAAACCTCGAAAATCAAATTTTATCAGATTTTATCAGAAAATACAAAATTATATTAATAATTGAAATATAAAATATAACAACAATGCGACAACGAATTTTTTTTTTCAAATAATTGATGTATTATAAGTCTAGTAAGAATTATTATTTCGGAAACTTTGAAAAATGTTAATGATTTTTAGTGTCTATTCCAATAATATATGAAATTTCAGTTGCTTCAAAGGACCATTTTTTCATTTCTTATTTCCATTATTATTCGAAAATATACATCGCACCTTTAGTTTATGAATCGCTAAGTGAAAATTGGAAAAAATATTCGCGTAATTTTCGGAGTTTCCATATGTCAAATAAAAATTTAGAGAATTTATCATAATTTTCGTTTCGTTCCAACGATGCAAACTCCAACGTTATGAAATCATTCAGAATCGCACCTGAGACAATTAGACGTGGTGACAGTCAACCTGGTACATACGAGATTTGTTCGAAAAGTAAAGTGACTTTTCAAATTTCGCGGGCTACGTATATTCGATTGACGTTTTTGTTTTTACTTGATATCGATACACTTGTCCTCAAAATATATTGACACTATCAGCCATTTTGCATATTTAGTTTGTTTTTGATAGATACAAAAGTTAAACGTGTTTTGGTAAGCTTGGTGATTTTTTCACAATCGAATACGATAACACACCTGCTCTCACATCGTTTCTCGTTCGTGATTGGTTTGGAAAAAAAAAAAAATAAGACCGCAATCATGCCTCAGCCGGAATCGCCGGACTTGGTCCCCTGCGACGTATTTTTTCTTCCTAAAACTGAAAAGAGCCACGAACGGATGAAAATTTGCGACGATTGAGGAGATGAAGATCGAGGATTGGAAAAAACGCTGTCACAAGAGTATCATATCAGCGGGGTATTATTACGAAGCGGATGAAACAGATGTTGATGAATAAATAAATATGTTGCGAGAAACAATAAAAAGTCACCTTATTTTTTGAACAAACTTTGTATTTGACAGGTTCAGTAGACATCTCGCTCAGATATTCCGTTATGATCAGCTACCTGCCGATACATGTGTTCAACTCCGTTGGATCTTCGTTTTCGTCAAGGCTTACCAGCTTCAGTCGTACAATACTTGTCAGCTATAACCGTCAGCGTTGTATACGACTTTTTCGATACGTACGCCCTTACGTAGGTGTGAAAAAAAGAAGATTATACACAGACGGTGCAGCGGATCGAGAGGGCTCAAAAACCTGCGCGAAAGAGCAGATTACGTCAAGGGAAGGAAAGGGAAGCGAGCGTCGACCCGATTAAGCTTTCTTTACAGGCGTCACCCAGAGCGACGTTCTTCTTTCTTTTTTCTCTTTCTCTTTTCTCCTCCAACTCCCCCCTCCCCATCGCCCACCCGACCTTTCCTCCAGCTTCTCAGGAACTAGCGTCCGTTTCTACCAGAAGCAAGAGGATGAAGAAAAAGTAGTCCGAATGCAGGCGAACTCCACTACTGCGCTACTTAACTCCACGTTGCGCTTTTAAAGTCCGCCATTCTTATACATAGACGTGTATATATTTATACGTTTAATTTCGTACGTGTGCGTATATAATTACACGTTTAGGCTGATAAAAGCCGAGAGAGCTGAAAACTTCTTAAGCTCTGAAACCCCGATGAGCAAAAAGATGACTGAAAGTTTTCGTAGTTCGAGTCGTTTGAATGAGAAGCTTCTTTTTTGTTCTTCAGTTTTGTATTATACAAAAGTGGGACGACGCACATAGAATAGTGTCGTTTGGACGGGTCGGGGAGTGGAAAAAGTCGGAGAAATTGGCTATCAATGAATATCACTAAGATCTGGAGGATCGAAGAACCCGAGTTCTCTTCCATTATTTTTACCTTCGGTTTAAGAGCTTTCGGGGCTCTTTTTATTGTTGCCAATTATTGCGTGGAGTGGAAGTTGTATCGAGGATCGCTTTGATTTCTATACTGGCAAAGTCCGCTGAACGAGTCAAACAACGAGAAAAAAGTGATGTACGCGTATTAAGGCGTTACGTAATGCATTGAGAAATTAAAGTATTCGGTTCTTTTTTCGATTTTACAAAAGCAATCGATATGAGATTTCCACTATTTTTTTTGTATACTTGTGCTGGCGAGATAAACAAATATTATGGTGGAAATACATTCGTCGATGTACGAAAAAAATACACATGTGTTGAACAATGGAAAAATAAAGTTTATTAAAATGATAAATAAAGGAAATGAATTTGGCGACGTATGAAAAATAAAACACGTCTCTTGAGGCTTGGAACAATAAAGTTTAAGAAAAAAAAAAGTTCTATCGTCGCCCAGCCTTGACTAAACTAGGAGCTTCGTTCTTTTTGGCGGAATTTTACTGGACAAGCATCTAGAACAAAAAGAAGTTTTTCTCTTATTTACGTTACTTACGTTTCCTCATTTACATACTTTTTCGAGAAAATTTACGCCATTATTAGAAAAATATGTTTGTTTTTGTTGCGAAATATCTTTACTTTGAAAAAAAAAAAAAAAAAAAACACACACACACATTTTTTGGTCGCTGAGTGCTCAAACGCCGTCGTGTCTGTAACATCAAAGCTATTTTCCGAAATTTCCAAAATTCCATAAACACCATCCATATGAAATTTTAAAAAAGTTGCTGTATTTTTCCATCCTTCCTCGATTTTACTAATTGCTGCGTCGCCACGACGCCTTTCGGGTATATTCCTTGTATCACCTTCTTAACCCTTAAACTTGACGATTTATCGAGTTGCAAGTTGTGCACTCTTGATCCCAAACGATACAACACGATAAACAGCAACGAACGTAAAATTCTAACGTTGAAATGATTTCCGTATTATTTCGGGATATTCCGCGGGGCCCTTGAAAAAGGTCTAGCAATTTGTTCGGTCTTTCGCCTGGTAACAGAGGGGGGGGGGGGGGGGGGGGGGGGGGGGGGGGGGGGGGGGGGGACTCGCACACAAACACGTACGTTCGCCGACCGAAAATTTTCTCTCGTCATCGTGCTGCGCGCATTCTCCGCTCGCCCGCTTGCCGACCGGTTGCAATAAAAATGAAGATGAAAATGAAAAAAAAAAAAAAAAGAACTGGCGGACGAACGGTGGGGATTTTGATGGAAGTGGGAGAAAAAAAGCGAAGAAAAAAAATGCCTGAAGAGATAGAGGAAAAGGCGCGCTCCGTCAACCCTGCAGCAAAGGGCGTAGGCTTATCTTCTACTGCGCAAGTTGGACGAACCGCGTTAGTTTTTGGGGCTGATGAACACGCAAACCGGTCCCTTCTCGGATCACGTGGAATGCCGCTGTACGAGAGCAGCCATCTTGCCACACGCATGCACAACACGTGTGCCTCGACTTTTCACGTTCCCCCAATCGTCCCTCTTTTCTTCCTTGAAACTGCATCACCGAAAACACTCGGCGAAAACCCCGCGCGCATTGGCTACGCCATCGTTGAAAGACTACCGAAGACGATGGTAAGGAACTGAAGAATCTCGTTAGGAAAATCCACAAATAACCGATGTAGGTTCAATTATTTTGTTCTCCTTGAGAAATATTGACGAATCTTTGTTGTTTGCGCGGTTTAAATTGTTCGGAATTTGATAAGGTCTAGATAACGAAGTACTGATTAATGGAAATGCGAAAAAAAATATTTGTTATACTTTTAGGGATTTTGGTACGGATTTTACGTAAATGTCAATTCAAGATGTTGCTGGATGAATATTAAAAAGTCACCGAATTTCTTGAATTTTTGGCTATTTATTGGAAAATTGAGAAAAGAGTTTCATGTTTTCATAAATCATATGTGCGACACTTTTGCTGTATGGCGATAATTAAAATTTAACTGGATGGATATTCAACATCGGTGACATTTTCAAAAATTTGAGGATTATTCTTGATGAAGTTATGGAATATAGGAATTATCTTCGAAATTTTGACTAAACAATTTACTTTTTATGAATATATGAATTTGACACGATCGTTTATGAAAAATGGCTTCTGCAAATGTTAAATTTCAAAAATCTGCTGCATATTTCAACAATAGTATATCATTGTTGAAATATGCAACATATAGGATAAAACAATTGATTAAGATACGTTTTACATAAATAGACTGCGTTGTCGCGATCGACCGTAAATTTATAAAATAGTGAAAAAGTTGTTTCAACGATAAATTAATTAGTAATAATTGGAATAAAAAATATGCATTGAAATTCTAGAAAATTATTAAAATTTAAAAAACGAAAAAGTTTTTCGTCGCATCGCTTGAACAGATCTACAGTCACTGACAAAACCTCTGTCAGACGCACCAATATCGTCGAACTTGAATGATTGAAAGAAAAAAGTTAATATTTCTAAGGATCAATATATTATTCAATTTGTAATTCGCAAATATGTAATAAAATAAAAAAATCTTACTGCCACTAATTGTTGTATTCGAGGTTAGTTAACCAAACAATTTGGTGCAGCAATAAGTGAAGCAAAAAGGAAAGCAAAATAACATTAAATCTCCAAATAAAAATTCTTCATTTTAAAAAGAAATATTTACGATATGTAATTTTGTTTGATAATTATCATTCAAAATCACGTGTAGAGAATTTTTCATAATTAAAAATCCTTTATCTTCAAACGATGTTTGTTTGATAAAACCATTTTTCCATTAAATATCTCAAAACTTATTTTGTTTTTTATTAAGTATCTAAATACCGTAAAACCATTTTTTTAATTTACGTCTTTTAATAGCACGTTTATCTGGATTATTAAATTTTTTATTAAAAAACGAAATCGGAGAAAAAGATTCGCAGTGTTTCAACGATGCAAACTTCAATTTTTATTGGATCAATGATTTTAATTTCACGAGTCGGTATCTCGTGTCAATTCGAAGTATTTTTACTGCTGTTTTACCGTACAAGTTGGTCGTACAATCTCGAATACGTTTAAATACGGACCCACAATAATTCACGTCTTCATCAATCTTATCTCAGAGACCGCTCGAAAACCTCCTCGTCCTTCATTCCATCAAATTAAACTTGGGAAATTACACGCTCGTTTTACCGCTTTTCCGGTCGTCCGCCGAATCTCTAAGAAATACCGATTTTCGACGGGGACCGATCGCAACTTCGGTTAATATACATATAATTATATATAATTTTGAGTAGCGTGCTCGTATGCTCGATCATCGAGGAATCGTTCCTTCACGGGAATGGAAAAAATCGACTATTCGAAAACGCAGATATTGTTGCGGGTTTATTTATCGAAGAATTATCTTTCCAACGAAATTATTTGATAATGTTGAAGTTTGATTATTAAATAATTTTGTTTTTACTAATTTCTTTTCACTTTCCAAATTTGAGCTACAAAAATCACGCGAATTTTTGTCAGTAATACGCTTTTAGCAACGCGACACTGAATCTGGTATAAACAATGTCGAATAATAGTTTAAATGAGAAATTAAAAATTAAAAAATCGTTGCGTTCCAATAATTCAATTTTTATCGATTTCGATTACCAAATTTTCGCATCAATATCAAAAGATGTATCTTTTCGTTCGAATGCTCGAACATTTTTGCAAAAATTTCGCCTAACTTGACATTCTGTGAGAGGCGAAACAATGTTTAACTCACTTTTTGACCAATGAAAGCCTTAAATTTTCCACCCATTTATGCTACGAGATCAATTTACAAAAAAAATAACAATTCAATTATCAAGTTTCGTTGAAAATTAAAATATAATAAAATTATCAAACGTAACAAAATCAATTAAAGATACAAACGTAGAAAATCATTTCTAAGAAAACAAAATATTTTTAACAAATCAAGTTTTTACTTAACGCGATGAAAAGTTGAAAATAACTTTTTTCGAAATTATTCATGTGTGAATAAAAATACCTAAGCCTGTTAACGCGTCAACTGTATTTAATTTACTGTTAAACAACCTTAGATTTATCAAATAAAAATCCTGAAACAGAATATAAAAGTGTGATAATCATTTTTCAATTATTATCGCAACAAATTAAATATGTTGAATTAAATAAACATTATTCATCAAATGTATAAACATTTAAAAAGTCAAGGATCTCAAGTTTTCATTTATAGTCACAATAACAACAATTTTATCAAACATAAAATACTTTTATTATGAAAATGTAAAATATATTTATTCGCAATATATATGATAAAATAATTACAAATTGATAGATCATAGTAATCCGATAAAATAAATAAGTAAACATAATTCGATAAAAAACGAATAATTTTGCGATAGCAAATATTAAACGATAAACGTATAGAGATATTTATTTATTAACACTTTCCAGGGTTTGTTTGGGTTGATTCAAAAATAGTGAAAATAATAATTGTATTATTTTATCGGCGAGAAGGAAAGCCAAACGGAATCATGATTTTTTATCTTTATCGGCGAGGAAAGCCCAGCGATTCTTTGAGCATCGTGGTTCTACCTGTTGGTGATCGCGATACGCCACGGGGCAATGACGTGCCAGTATATCGTGCAACCAATCGGAAGGCTAACCCCACTATAGTGCACGACTCGTATTTAGCCAATCGAGCGATCCAACCAACTTTGGATTCTCCCAATTAACCTTTCCTATCCCTTTTTTTTCCTCCCAGCAATTCTTGCGACGCCGTTCGCCATAACCGCGCAATGCCGGGTTACGGGCTCGCTATTACGTTGCAAACCAGACATTTAGAAGGACGCACGTATTTGTAAACATCCGCATGCGATACCTCCATTATTGATTCATCTGTACTATTTTCGACAAAAACAAATTGGGTCAATTTTACCTGAATCGTATTTATTTTATCAGACGTGAATGACAGTTTCGGCCATCCGTTAATCTCGAAAAGATTATCACGCTTAATTAAAAGTTACTAATAGATCGGCTTTCATAAATATTCGTGACGTTTAATGGACGCTCGAACGTTTGGATAATTGAACACTTCGATATTCACGTAGTTCGAGAATCAAGAAAATATTTCGATAGGATGTAATCAATATTTTAAACAAATATTTTATCGGTTAGATTTTCAACGAATTAAAAAAAGACATTTTTGTTAGTCAATTGGAACAAATGTACAATTATTGACAAAAGATCACAAGTGCCAACAATTTGTCGAAATCAAATTTGACTTCAACTATTATTGAAACTCGAAAGTTAACGTTTCTGAATGATTATTCGTTATTAAATAATACATTTGTGAATCCGCGACTTTCTTATTTCGGTGAAACTTTAAATGATCGAATTTTCAAATATTTAAATATTTATGTTATCAAATATGTGAAAATTCGAGCATTTAGTATTTTACCAAAATAGGGATATCGTGGATTTACAAATTTACTAAATTTACGCTATCATGAAAATAACGTCGATAGTAAAAAAAAAATGGCTGAGAAACGTATAACTACATACTGAAATCAAAATAAATAAAAAAAAAAACAACGACACACTGGGACCAAAATTAAAAGAAAAAACGTCACACCGAAATCAAAATGTTTTGTAAATTCATAATACTAATTGGGTTCGTGAGTTTGCATCACGTAGTCGATATGCTGTAAAATCAACTTCAACATTTGCATGCACACAGTGAAAATCATAACTGTGTATCTGGATACGGTAAAAAAAAAGTCGTTTCGCATTGACCTCTTCAACGGAATCCATATCAATTCCACAGGTCAGCAAGAATAGAACGGACGAAAATATTTTTCCACAGTCATTCACTCGTTCGACGGAATCGTCGTTTTTCCCAAATAACAAACGATACTTTGAAATAATTCATCGTCCTATCACGGTGTACACTGAAAAATCATTGAATTATCACTAATTCGTTCATACAACTGCTACGTACGATTAGATTATCTGACGAATCGAGCATTTTATTTTTATTCTCGATGAGCTGCTCGCTGGCGTGGAAATATGTATATCGACGAAATATACGCTTGAGCGCAGTGTTTCTCGATTTGGGATGCACCCGCATCCCAAATCGTATCGTTTTATTCATCTTTCCCGCAGCCATTCTCCCTTTCTTTATCCCTTGCACGGTTTCACTTCGTTTTTGACTCTTCCATACAGCAGCTTCGAATCGCACGTCTATAAGGGAAACTGGCGAAGTGCTGGTGCCGAAGTGGATTTTGTACATTTTTTATATACACTGCCTTCCAAACGTTTTCAAATAAGAGTATCACATCCTAAAAAAATTAAAAATCTGCCACGCACTGTGGCAACAATGAAACAATTTGTTAATTAATGCATTGCAAAAGCTTATTGGAAATTGAACATTTATAATTATAACTGCGTCTGACCTTTAAAACTAAGTTTTGTTCAAAAAGAAAATAATGATTGCATTGGTGGAACGCAACGATTTTTTAAACATTTATTTGTCATATCTTTGTTTAAAATATTATCAAACATTTTTTCTTTCAACATCGTGTAAAAATTTACCATTCTAATCTCGTAATATTTTTAAAATATAAATTAATTTCAATTTTTCGTTTATAAATTCATTTCAATAATTTTGTTTTTTTAAGAATATGTTAATATCTATTTCTTAATTATTTTTTGCTAATTTGTGCTGCGACAACCGTTCAGAAGTTTCTATGCATACATTTTTAAAGAATTTGGGAGCACAAGTTGGAAGAAAAAATAAAGAAATTGTAGCGTATGTATTTTTGTCACATTCCAACGATGCAAAGAACACAATAAAAGAATACTTGCGCTTCCAGCCGAAAATTTTTGATGACAGTTCGATGAGATGAGAAATAAAAGATTTTAAAAAAAATAGTTGCACGCCAACGATTGAATCATTTAACTAAAAAAATAATAGCTAAACTTCAACGTTATAAAAATAAATTTCCATAATTGAACTTCAATTAAATTTCATAATTTAATTATTATAAAATTGCATAATTCAACTTTGAAAAATCTAGAATATAACAGAAAAAAATGCATAACATAACTTCAACATTGAAAAAAAACTGCACTTTTGCTGCAAGCCCTATACTTCCCACTCGGGAAATTATTTAAACAAGTTTTTACGAGCACAGAGAAACTGCATTGCATTCCACCCTTTTCGGAGAATGTTTCACAGCTGCTCTGTGGATGTGGGTCAAATTTCACATACGTAGCTGTCTAACTCTTCCCAGAGGAGTTCGATTGCGTGCAAATGTGGAAATCGGGAAAGGAAGCGGGGCATAATTTTTATCAATGAGGCGAGGGGAGTTCCGGAATAACGAAGAATATTCAAACAGGTCGAGGATGTATTTTTGTTAACTGGTATTAAATAAATAAAAAGTTGCCACGTCTTTAATGAATGTCTTCGAAAACTTTTGGACTGCAGTGTCTATGTGGGTGTTCTCGAGGTGTATGTAAGTGGGAGTGCAACAAACTTTAGTCCACCCTCGATTCTATCCGACACGATGATCCCGCCACTCCAGCCTTGGTACATTCTCCACTTACTGAGTCTATTCGTCTGCACACACTCACAGACACACCTACCAATCATTATCCACCCGCATCTCCGTGAGAACGGAAGTGATTTGCCAACTCGGGTCCAGAAGCACCGAGAATCACATATGTACATATACAGGGTGTATATTACTAACGTTGGGTTTTCTGTGTATAAGCGATGTTTATTTCCTCGCGAAACACTATTGCCGAAACTCCGGACGATAAAAATTGGCCGAGACATTCACTTAAGAATTTCCATCGGGTAAACAATTCAACTTTTTTTCTATGTAAATTAAAGAACATGGATTTCATTTAACTTTGAACGAAATATTAAATTTTTTATTGAATTTCGATTTTTATTTCAAATTTCGTTTTGATTTAAGTTTTAATCGTGATGTTTATTTCTTATTTTCATATTAATTTCGATTGTAATATTAGTACACGGTCTGTTTTTTAAAGCCTTATGTTTTGAGCTGATTCTATTGGTAAAAATGATGAATGTTTTTATTAATTAGAATGAAAAGCTCAGATTTTTATTTAATTTTTATCGTCATTTCAATTTTCATTTTAATTGTAATCTAAGATTTAATTTCATTTGAAGTTAAACAATTACTTTCCAAGCTGATAATATTGTTCAGAAATGTTTATCCATTAAATAAAGGCTTTATTTTTACTTGGCTTTGGCTTTTCCTGCATACAAAAAAAAGCTCTGTCACAAGGGTTGCGCCAAAAAAAACCAACGTACTGAATTAAATTATCCGCGTTTCGTTTTTTTCTCACCGAGGGGCAAAAATTTGAAAAATTTGACGCGTAATTATGAATATGGGGAGCTCGCGGGATATTCCTCGCAGTTGGGGTTTTTGAGAAAGACACCCGGTACGCGCTCGTGATCGGTAAGTTAGTAGTTAAGATACACCCTGTACATCTACATAACATACATAAATGCATGCGTAGTTGCATAGATGCGTTCCATTCGGATGTGTACGATCGCGTATGCGCGCGCTAGTCGTAGAAAAGGCTGCGGGTTCCCGACGCCGAGACGCACCGATTTATATTCGTACCGTTTCGCTGTGTGTGGTTTTCCGAGGGCGAAAAAAAAGCAAGGGAATCGTCAGGAAGAAACGCGGCTAGGAGGAAACGAAAAAAGGACTGTTTTAGCCACCCCTATACATACGAAACGAAACGCGAGACTTTTCGAGAACGGGCTTCCCGTGAACTTCGTTTGGAGCTGCGCATTTACAAGCCCAATCGGTGGGGCAAAATGGAACAGTGACTCACCTCGTTCCCTTTTTTTTCCGTTCACTCCTACGCAACCCATTGGCTCGCTCAATAACACTATTTTTCTCGAGAAACACGTTACACTGCGATTGATATTTGTCTATTTTGCAGTTGACGTCGAAGCGGACTTGGGTGGAGGGGGTGACGCGATCGATAGAAAAGAATTCAGTTTCGTATATTGGGACGTTTGAAATGGAGCGATTGTACGATTTTCCGTTACCGGAGACTTTCTTTTTAACGACGCATAGATGATCTACGTAACATCATATTTTTTTTCGATCTTTTCCATCGGCTGTTATCCATGAAAAATGGAGCATCGGTTGCTGTAGAATTTGTAAATGGGGAAACTGATGCTAACAATATTACGTAAAAAATATTTATTTCTTGAGAAATCGCTGTTTGAAAATTTTTACTGTCTCTCTCGGATTCACCTATCACGTGGTACATCTTCTACAAGTCCTTGCATTTTGAAAAGTGGATTGATTTAAAAATTCTAAAGAAATAATTTTAATGCGAACAAAAATTTAAAAAATTGTCGTCTATTGGCTATGGAAGTACGTAGGGATTTTTCATTTGATCTAATGCCATAAAAAAGGTGCACTTTTGATTAAAAACAACTTGATTGTTTGCTGAAAAGAAATAAGTAGGTTATTCGTTATGAATTAAAAAGTTTATATTGGATCAAAAAAATCCCTAGGTACTTCGATAAATGAGGTAATCGTGAAGCTACCTTTAACGTTAGAAACTGATCTGTGTTGAAGTAATCGTTAAAATTGTAAACAAAAAATTGGTTTCGAGATAAACACGTTTGAGGTTTTATTGGGTGGACCGTCGGTCGAAAAGATAATCCAAAATGGAGACATCGTGGATTTACAAGTCTAAATAACGTCGGATGTGTTTAATCATTACGAATACCGGATTCAATGATAAATTAACATTTATACATGTTAATTTTCGACCTTTAATTAAAAAATCAAGTCAAATTTGACGATATTGGTATGTGCTTGACTAATATTCTGTCAGTGACTGTACATCTGTATCAACTGGTAAATAAACAGTTTTATCAAACTCAGTTTCTCAATTATTTTAATGTCTCATTCTAAAAATTTGATTTTCGAGAGATTGACGCCCGAATTTTTTTAATTGAAAATTTACTTTCCGATGAAAAAAACGGATTTCGAAAATGCATGAGGTTATGTCGATCTTTTACGTGTCCTCAATGCCTGCAGAAGCTGTTTTCACATAAATGACCATGTTCAATTAGTTTTTTCATAACTACTGAAATATTCAATAAAAAATTGTAAAATAATTCATGTATAATTTTTCTATAAAGAACTATCGTTCCTCAAATTATCGAGAATTTTTACGATTTTTAGTAATTCGTCTAACGATTCTAGTAATTTTTTGATTTGCGAAAATTCATGAGAGCCTTTTTCCTGTCACTTCTTAAAGAACGACCGACAGCTGAAATTCGGGAAAATATATTGCATCGTCTTCACCGGAACACTCTTAATATCGAATTTGGATAGAATCCAGATAATTTTTCGCGTCTCCGGGAATTTTACATTCGCTCTAAAAATGTTTGCGTTCTTACTTATGTAGAGATTCGGATCTCGTCCCCGCGTACCAACGACGTCATTGACGACAACGACGTATCTCATTTTCCGAAGAACTAAAACGGGAATGCTGAGAAAAAAAGAAGAAAAAAAAGAATGGGGTGAGAATACTAATTTCTGATGTTTCGTACGCACGTGGCTTCCTGACCGTTTTACCCCGATCGCCCCTGCAGACCCGCAAGCACGCACAAAATTGAGCCAGCTAACGCCCTCGAATGTTTTTCGTACGACGGAAAATCCTCGAAGGCCAAGTTTATATACCCCTCAATGGATCTCTGCACGCACCTATATATATATATATATAAGTACAGGGTGTCCGAAAATTCGATATTTTTCTTCTCAGGGGTAAAACTGGAACTCATTTCCAACAAATAAGGTCATATGATATACTATACGAAAACTAACTAGTTTCCTAGTTATTTGATTTATTTAAACGATTTGAGATATCATCGGGCGGATGTTAAAAAATCGAAAAAATTCTTGAAAATTTGAGAAATAGAATAATTCTTGGTAAAATAATGATACAATTATCTTTGAATTTTTTACTAAATTATTGAGCAGTTATAATTTTAATATAGCAAAATTGAATAATTTCGTAAAGCGATTAACGGTTGTAAACCGAGTGTGAGCTAAATCGCCGCACGTTCTAAGATTATTGTATCGTCAAGATTAATAATGAATAATTTGTTTAAAGAAAATATTATTGATCAATGTATTTTTTAAAAAATCATTAACTTTGACCATGAATTAAATGGAAATTATTAGAAAATTCAATGTACATTGAGTTTTTGCGTTATTATTGATAATGATAAGAAGATCCGAATATACTTATTAAATATAAAAATTCGGTAATTTTTTTTTCGTCGCCAAAATTAAGAACTGAGTAATTAATTGGCCGAAGTTTCAAATAAGTGCACTTCGTTGTCGCGTTTCTCCATAATTTTTCCCAATACCGAAAAAATTTTAAAAAAAGCGATCAACTATTCTAATAAGTATCAAAGTATTTCCCGCCAGTTAATCGATTAAAAAATTGTTTGAGATATGAAATAAAATGCAAACACTTCCAATTTTCCTATTATGTTCCATTTACAAAAACTAAAAAAAATCCTGACTTGTCAGATTTCTCAAAAAAAAGTATTTACAGCTGGACAAAGTGTAGATTCTTTTTCAAACGTGTATTTCAAAAAAAAAGAAATGATCTTATTATTATTTATTACGACGTAATTATTTTCCTGAACGACATTATGTGACCTTGCTATGCAAATGAGTATTTCTTTTGCCCCGTGGAACGAATGTTCCGAATTTCCAGTCACCCTGTGAATTTCCAGTCACACACACACATACATACATACATACCTACATATATACACACACATATATATATATATATATATATATATATATGAAGCTATTGCATATACTATTTTGGGGGCATTACTGTTATTATTTTATAGAACGTGATATTATCGTTGGTACACACGATTGTCCCTGAACCTTCGTCTAACGTTTTTCCTCGCTTGGTCAATAGATCGATGAATAAAACAAGAAAGAAGGGATGAAAACGCAAAACAAAAACCTGTTCATATATATATATATATATATATATATATATGTATGAGTGAGTGCGTATGCACGCAAAGAGGAGTCCCGTTATGCGAATCGGGATGTCGTTTTTTTTTGTCTTTCAGGTCAGAGGGATCATTCGCTCTTCTCTCATTACGGTCTTTCGGTTTCTTCTTTCGTCCGGCACAACCCCGAGAGCCCATTATACTGGTACGCCGTATGCACGTAGATAACAATAAATCTATTATTATCATCATCATTATAATTACGTGTAGACACACATAAAGACCCGTTCGCTAGATTTTCGAACGGATAAACAAGGGTCTCTTCGCGTTCCATTCCATATCTGGTAACCGTCCCTTGAGAACGGGGAAAGTTTGCGTTTCTTCAGCGATGTATGCGAACGTGCACGAATTGACGCTTGGTTTGTGGGATCGATGGGGAAACAAAAATATACGTGTATATTTCAACGGAGACAAAGATTATGAAATGTATGCAATTTTTGTTAATATTGTCGAGTGAACATTTTTGTTATCATTTTCATATTAATTTTTTTGTATATTTGAGTTTTTTTTTGTTGATATTTTGTTAATATTTTATGTTAAGGAAAAAACTATTTTTCTGGCGTATTTAATTGCTAGTGATTTACGGAAACCTTTTTTGCAGAACCACGCACTAAGTATTATTTATAGTATTTTCTACAACACCGGAAAATTTGTAAACATTTGTCAGTCACTTGAAAATAACTGATTATTCATTAAATCAATTAATTTTGATTATTTTTTAAGTTTAGTCCCGCAAAAATCAATTAATATTTGTTAGACTAAAATTGACAATTTTTTGCGGAATTTCGCGATATTGAAATTTGGGAAACTAAAAAATTCTATATGTTTTTTTAATGGATTTTTCTATCGATTGACTCATCCAAATTTAATTTCTCCCGCGAAAGTGTCGAAACCCCGAGGAATTCTATTCTTGTGCTTGGGATGGCTAACGTCGAGAATTCCTACGTGCGAACGCCAAAAATGGACGGAATACCCAATGTCCGCAGGCCCCGAAGAATAATCGAACAGTTGAACTGTCGAATTTATCCATCCTTCTCGCAGTGAATTCGTAAATACCGATGATGTTATCGATGCATTTTTAACGATTCAATTATTTAATTATTATTTGATGTGATGGTAGAATTATTTAATTTTACTTCAATAGATTTTTATCAACAAAAAAAACCAGTTGGGATTTTATATCTAATTAATAGCTAGTTTTGAGTTCTAGCTTATGTTAACAATTAACAATGTTGTTACTTGACAAATGGACACCCAAAAATTGAAGAAATTAAAAAACTTTCAAAACATCAATATTTTTGTTAAGAATTCACCGGCTCGGAATTTTTATTCTTCCTTTAAGTCAAGGCATAGGGTAATTATCGTCTTTATTTAGCTTCGATTTCGTTCATCACTGATCGCTCTGCATCAATTTTTTGCTGAGTTTTTCGACTTTAAAGGACGCAATTTTCACCGTGGCCCAATCTCTAAAGGAGTTTGAAAATACAAATTATGAATAAGAAAAATTGGTGTCGGGTTTTTTTAGGCTTAATGCATACACACTTGAAATACAATAAGAATATTTTTATTTAACATTTTATGCACTTTCAAGAAATAAAAATGGGCCATCAAAAACAGAAACATTCTTTAATTTTTGAGTTCAATATATAACTAGCGACCGACCGAACTAGAATTTTTAATGTACATGGAAAAGTAACAAAACAGTGGCAAAAAAAAAGGGAGAAAACAAAATGCAGGATTTATCACTGCTATTTGCCAAAAAAAATATAGTAAAAAGCACAATTTTAAAACAATTCCAGTTCAGTCTTTTGCCAAAGTTTTACATACAATTTTTATGATATATTACATATCATAAAAATTTCATAAAAATAAATGCGTTCAAAGTTTTCATCAAGGAAAATTCAGAAAAAAAAATTAATGCGCGTTCATTCATCGAAATCTGGAAAATATACTTTTAAAAAACGTAAAAAAAAGAAATACAACTTTTTCAAAGTTTCAAACTAGAATCCTGCCTGAAACTTTAGCGTTTCGCGAGTAGGTTCTAAAATTGAACTTATAATGGCGTTAAAATGCCATTTTAAGTTTACGTCCGATTTTAAGAGTGTATACACGAGGAATACAATCAATTACAACAATAATACGTGCGTCTGTGTAATCCCACAGCAAACGGAATGGAAAGCAAATTCAATAGCGGAAAGAAAAGAAGTAAGAGAAAAGCGGGTGCAAGAGGAGCAGGGGTAACAGGTGCCGGGACGCTGAATCGTAGCGTAAAAGACTTGCCTGTAGATCCATGGCGCAACGGGTACAGTACGTGCACTTGTGTATTATTTTGTTCCTCGGGGGATCAAGGGCACAGTCGAGAAAGAGCCGCTATAACCGCGGCGGGAAACCGTTTCTTCCTCGGGTACCGGTCATGGTGGGGGAGGATAAAAAAAACCCTTCCAGCCTTCGCAGACAGAACCATAAAAAAAAAAAAAGAGAACCAGAACCCACCGAAACGACGATGG
>JAPYZI010001887.1:0-36655 GCA_030523105.1 Ophioninae sp. A BG-2022a | reverse complement strand
TCTCTCTCTCTCTCTCGTTAGTTAAATCTGTCTTTAGTTAAATTGCATCTGCGCCGTCTTTGAATTGAATCTTTGGTTTTTTAAGTTTGATCTTTAGTTTTTTGAGTTTAATCGTTAGTTTTTTTAGTTTAATCTTTCGTTTTTTAAGTTTAATCTTTAGTTTTTTAAAGTTTAATCTTTAGTTTTTTTAGTTTAATCTTTTGTTTTTCAAGTTTAATTTTAAGTTTCTCTAGTTTGAGTATTTTTATTATTCCATCGTTATTTTCATTATTATTATGATTTGGGTTTATTGTTAAGTAATTATCATTAATTATGATTTTATCATTAATTATCAAGTTAAGTAATGATCATTAATTAACTAATAATATTAACTAAGAAATTATTGTTAGGTAATGATCATTTTGTTATATATACCTTCTGAGTTTATGTTGCTATTATCATTCTATTTTTGCATCATATCCTTTTCTTTACTTTCGCTTTTCTTATCTTTTATTTTGATAGTGTGTAATGTATGCTGTATTATCCCTTTATGGACCGAAAGTATTACTGAGGCATGATAAATTTATCATCATCATCATCATCATCGTCATCTCTCGCTCTCCCTCTCTCTCTATTTCTCTCTTTCACGGTTTTCGATCCGACCATGCGTCAACCAAGAAAAAAAATTTACGTTCGAGACCCACTTCCCCCCCCCCCCGCCCCTCCAATACCTCTGACCTCGAGATGACCACCATCAGTCCGAAGAAAGAAAAAAAAGAGCCAGGCTGCCAGAAGCCCAAGCCAGAAATATATGGACGGAAGAATGGGCGTTCGTGGAGGGCGTTGGGTCATTCGTTTCGGCGAAATGGAAGAGGGCAAGAAACGGTTTTGGTACAGTGAAGCTGCGACGACTCGGCGGAAAAGATGAGACGCTGGAGCGGGGAGGGGAGTAGGGTTACTTCCGAACGTTTGCAAGCGTCTGCAATATTTTTTGTTTTTTTTTTGGGTTATTATTTGGATGATTATAATATTTGTATTGTTATTTGGATTTTGATAGCGTTATTCAACCAATTATCGAATTATCGGAACAAGGAAATTTTGTAATATTCACAAACGAGAATTTCGAGAATTTGATTTATTCAAAGTGTTTAAACAGCTTGAGTGGAAAAACTTAGCTCAGTGGATATTATTTATAGGGAATTCTTGAATATAATATAAATAATATTTTGAGAAGTTGATTGGATTTGTTTATGAAGATTGATTAAATATTAATACTCATTATTGTTTAATATTATACTTATTAAATTATATAATTATATTAACAATGTATATTCTTTATTCTTACTATTATTATAATTAATTAATTAAAGTCTTGTCGGTTCGATATCCGAGTACTATGAAAAAGTGTTGTCTAAATAATAATAAATAATAAATAACGTATAGTTATGAAATATTGAATTCATTATTATACATTATAGATATTAAAAAAAAAAAAAAAAAAAAAAAAAAAAAAAAAAAAAAAAAAAAAAAAAAAAAAAAAAAAAAAAAAAAAAAAAAAAAAAAAAAAAAAAAAAAAACATTATTCCCTTATTTGTGATAGCATTGTTGGGAACGTAAAAAAAAAAATCGTCTCGACCTCGACGAGAAATATACAATGGGACAGCCGAATAAAAACTTCGAGAAATTGTGGTCAAGGGACCCTGCGCTAAAAATAAGTAAACAAGTACTCAAGCCGACACTTTACCAACGAAAGTGGTCCTGCGACCAGAAAAATTCTATCGCTTTTGTTCAGTATAAGATGGGGCGAGGGGGAGAGGGGGGAGAGGGGTAAAATTGTCCATCCATGCTTTATCATACGTCTCTCACGCTAGAGAAAAAACTGAAACGAAATTTCAGTGTTTTTTCAGTACGACGAAGAATCCTTTTTTTTTTCGATAAATTCAGTGAAAATTCGAAACTTTCCGAAAGTTGAAAAAATTAGGAAAGAATGTCGAGAGTGGAGGAACAGTTCGGATATTTGGAATGCAAAGAATTTTAGGTTAATTTTGATTTATCGGAGTGTATGGATTGGAACTGAATGGACAATAAATAATTGAAAATAATTATTGACAATTTTAGAAATTAGGGCTGTTGGTAGGGTTATATATTAATTATAAATAATAGATGCATTATAATTGAAATATAAATATATCTATAAATTATATTAAAATAAAATATAAATATAATTTATATTTAAAACTATACGAAATATAATTAAATTAAATATAGATATAGATATATAATTAAATACAAGTAAAATATAATAATTCGTTATAATTAATTGTCGTAACACCCCAACGTTGCAAAGTTCAATTTCATGCATCACGACGATGCAAGCCTCGTCGCTCGGGCGGGGAAGACTCGGTGACTTATTTAACTCCTATTATAAATTTCATTCGCGAAGGGTTTTCAGGAGCTTCGGGAAGGGTCGAGAAGGGTTTTAGTCAAGAGGAGTGACTCGTCCTCACTCTGAAGGTGCTTCTACTGAGGTGGAGCTTTTACTTAGAGGGATGGCGAGAGGGAGAGAGAGAGAGAGAGAGAAAGGAGGATTTGCTGGTCGAGAAAACGAGCGGGAAAGGCTAAAACGCTTCCAGCGGAAAATGCAGGCGAGAAAGGATCCATCGAAATTCGAAACGAGAAGGATTTGCGAAAAACGTCCCCACGAGGATTGCTCCACGAATAAGCTCTAAAACCGGCAAAGTACGAAGTGTGCATTCCTCCGATTGCATAACCCGGAACTCCTCCACGATGCAATTGCCCGATCCGATTTACTCGAGTGGAAGAGACCAAGATCAACAAGGACTCGTATAACCTCAAAATTGCATCAACCAACCTCGGAATAGCTTGGAAACCTCGAAAATAACGAAAGCCCGTTGGGTCTTTGATGGACATTTCGCGGAGCCAATACGAACCACCGTTTCATCATTTTTGTCAGGTACTATACGACGTTCATCGATCACAGCTATTTCAAGCGAACGATGATGAATCGGCTGATCGTTGTAGCAATGATGACGGCTGATCAGCTCGATCAACCGTTTCTTCACGAAATCCCTAAATTATCATTTACCAACTCTTGTCTACGTTCGACTACATTGTTGACGAACGAACATTTATTTTTCTACGACACGAGCTAAGAATTGGTGAGCTCTGTAATAGAGGAATTTAGGAATTCGAAATGGGTAAACAATGATCCAATTGGGTTCGATGATTCGCAATGATCGATTAATCATTATTGAGCTTTCTGATTCTTGATTATCCTAATTCTTGATGATCATAAGATTGTCCAATTGAGCTTTTTGATTTTTGATAATCGGTAGTCCTGCGAAGGTCGATTTTTTAATTGGGTTTCCTAATTCTTGATTATCAATGAACGATCCAATTGGATTTCTTGATTTTTGATTATCAATGAAAGATCCAATTGGATTTCCTGATTCTTAATGATCTATAGATGATCTAGCTGAGTTTTCCTATTTCTTAATTATCTATATATCATCTAATTAAGTTTTCTAATTCTTGATTATCAACAATTGATCTTATCGGATTTGCCAATTATTTTTTCATTCCTAATGATAAGTATTTCCTAATTCCCAACGGTCCATTCGAACACAACTGGACAAAACGTATTTCTGAATAATCAAATAAAATCAATCCATATACCTCTAATACCAAAAAAATTCGAATTCTCCATAACCTAAAAACGAAATATATGAAATTCGTGACAGTTTGATCAACGTTTCATCGTAATTTCCCGACGTTGATAAAAATAGAATTGCCGTTATTGAAAATGATGAGGGTGACACAATCTTCCAAAGGACCAAACGGCACAAGCTGACTATTCAAAATACACGGTTTGAGAATTATAGCCTGGGTGACCGAGGTTTTGAAAAGACCTGAGGTTGGAGGGTGTCCAGGAGGGTGGAGAAATCTGGATACGAAGCGGGATATACGTGGATATAGAGAAAGGAAGAGTAGGGATGACTCTCGAAGAGGGACTTGAGTCAAGCAGCGCGCGACTGGCAACACACGTATAGCTTGGCCTCGTTAACTGTCAATCGATATGCTTCATCAACTTCGCCAATTTGGGGGAAGCCTGGCAGTTCTCCCTGGAGAACCTTCCGTATGTATTTTGAGCCTGTCGGAGGCTTTTTGGTTGGTTTGGGTTACTGTACGAGATCGAACGTGTGCGTGTCATCCGGTTCTACAGACTTGACGATTTCATCGCCGAAAGCAATATTCGATCGTTCAGCCATGATTCTACTTTGGAAGATTCAAAAAACTGCATTTCTTTTTTTCTTCACCTTTTTTTTTAATTAAATGTAAACGAGAATATTCTCGAAAAAAGGCGCAGCTATAGCTGATTAAGAGTAAGTACATTTTTTAGGGTTCCGTAAATAAAAAACCGTATACTCGCGGTGAAAAAACATGCAATTTTTTTTCCTCCTTTTTTCCCACCGACGTTTTGTTATTTTTGAGGGTACATTAAAATTTATAGTTCAGCCGGTTGCTAATGATATATCGAACTCAAAAATTCAACATTTTTGGGTTTTAAATTTCTGTTGCATTAAAATGATTTTTCGGTGCGTCGAAAGCTCATAAAATATAGAATAAAATGTTTTTTAATGTATTTCAAGAGTGTAGGTTATTAAGTCTAACAACCCCTACATCAGTATCTTTATTCATAACCTCATAAAAAATTCATAAAAATAGCCTCTTTTTCCAGCGCCCAAAGTATAATCCTGCCTTAATGCAGCATCAGCCGAAAGATCGAACAACAAGATGACGATGACAACGTGCAAACTCATGGCATGACTCGACAAAAATCACACAATTATTTTTTTCGAATATTCGTTTGACAATTCAAGTTGGAAATGGAAATAATTTTACGTTTTTCGAAATACTTACAATGGAGAAATGAAAATTCAAAAAAATTAAATTTAAAAAAATGATTCTGTTGCTACGATGCAATCTTCAATGTCGTCTGTAATGAGAATCGAAATGATCCCCTCAAAGATCGGATTATTACTTGCAAACCAGATCCGATACGCTTCAAATGCATCCATGGTTTAGCGAGGCCGGTGCACGCGGTAACGTCAATTTATCGCTCAATTCTCGATGGAGCGGAATTTACCATCGCATCTGGTATCACTTCGCATTTAATTTTCCGTCACACTGATTCATCTCTCCCAACACCAATTTCGACAAGAAAAAGCCAAATATCTTTTTAATGAATATATTTTTATAAAAAGGAAAAACGAAACGGAAATATGAAAGAAATATCATTTTAAAAAATGTATTCATATAATATTTTTTTCGTTTATTATTCTAACCCAAAATAAAAAAGTTTTCGTTGCGTTGAAGTTTGCATCCTTGTAACGCGAAGAAACGTAACTTTATTATCTCTGATTTGTTTTGGCTTGTTTGCGTTAAACCCAAACAAACCCAAACAATTTTTAACAATTTTTATTTCAAATCAAATTATTTATTTCAAACTTTTATTTCATATAAAATTATTTATTTCCAATCGATAGTCGTAAATCACTAATAACAATTATTAATAACGTTCCAACGTATTTCTTATAAATTATCAATACAAATTCTCATTATTTTTCTCAAAAACTAAAAAACGCAAAAAAAAGTATTAAAAAGTACGATTTTCCTAATCAATTTTTGTCAAACTCGCAAAACCTAAAAATCTTTTTTACCATGAAAAATTCTTTATATATTTTCGAGTTACAATTGATATTTTCAAAAATAAAAATAATAAACGTTATTCGGTAGTGAATTCATTCGAAAAGTCTTCTCAGCGATTCTGGCAACGAATCATTTTCGCACTGCCTGAACACGATGTGTTTTTTTCGTTAAGATTCGATCTCGCAAGGACACTACGTCGTAATCGATTCAGACTTCAAAAAAAAAAAAAAAAAAAAAGAAAGAAAAGAAAATTCCAAGCCAAGCGCAATCGAGAGGAGAGAATCTTATCAATCTATTTCGCTCGGAGGTATCCTCGAGAGAAGACTGAAGAAAAGTAGCGAGGCCAAGATGCATCCGAGAGGTTCGATAAATTCAATCGTATTCTACCCAGAAATAACTACATTATCCGATCACCCGGAGGCGTAGATTTTCTCAAGAGTCCACGATTTCGTGCCTCTGAAAATTCACCGGACGTTTGACGTCGCGTATCCTTGAATTTTCTTACCCCGATTACCGATAATTCGAAATCACCGAAAAAAGAAAAAAGGAAATCATGACGATGAGAATAACAAAAGGATGAGCGACGTCGATCGAGTTTGAGCCACCACCCAACCGAAGGGAACGGCTCTTGGATGAAGAGCTTTTGTCATTTGAGAGTTTTAGGTTTTTCTATTTGCCCTGAACTCCTTTCGACCTAACCAACATTCCTGAAAGTCCTTTATCTCTATTATTTTAAAAACTTACTAATCCAAACTCGTTTTAAATAAACAAATAAAAAAATAATTATTAAATACGAATATAAATCGTAAAAAGAAAACGTACGTGTACAATCTTTCGCTAATTTTTATCCAGTCATGTTTTTCATCAGTTTAACGATATCTGCAATGAAAAATCTGGATATGTCTTCACCATTAAAAATCCAATTTTTTTTTCGACTTTCGCCTCCTCTCGAGGGAGGTTTCCTTTTGCTGAAATCCATAAAAATAATTCCTGTGATGTTTTTTAGGCAATCAGATGCTGATCGATACAATTTATTTGAAATTCGAAAATTCCAAAAAAAAAAAAAAAAAAAAAAACAAAAAACAAAATCGTTGCGCCGCGAACGATGCGAACTTCAAGTCCATATTTTACGAGGGAAGAAAAAAGCAATTCCCTCAACCGAAATATAAACACTTGATTGGTTATTTTTTCGGAGATTCCTCTCGATTTGTTAAACGTATTTGTCACAACTGAAGGATGAGTCACGCGAGAGCCACCACCCTGAATGAGCTCGAAAAGGAAACCCCGAAGGAATCGAAAGAGACCCAGATACGAGAGAGAGAGAAAGAGACAAAAGAGACTACCGAGGGTGATCCAAGGAGACATCGAATTGCTGAAGAAATCCAGCCTCCGACTATACCCCGTATATTATTCCATAACAATCGTCGCTGACGCGTCAATTCCTTTCAAATCGCCGGATCACAATTCCTTTCCTCTCTTTCTCTCTCTCTCTCTCCCTCGTACAAGTTTTTCCTTTGTCATCGTTTTCTTTAATTTAACCAAATTGTCGTTAACGCACGCGGGTAATACCGACTGATCTAATCAATGAAAGTAAAAACTACGTTTTCTGAAAAAACAAAACTATTTCCTCCAATGTCCAATGAAATCGAGCATAATCAATTCGATTTCAAGCATGATTAAACTGGAATCCCAAAAATACAAATATCTGCTAATTCTCAAAAAAACGTTGTTCAAAACGAGCCAAAATCGCTTAGAATATAAGTTACGATGCGAGGCACAGTTTTTTTTCTCGAAATTTGGATAGAATTATAAATCGAGTCGTCAAAAAACTCAACGGAGAGAAGTGGATGATCAACGGAAGGAAAAACGATTTTTCAAGGTTAAGAAAAGTTCAGATTCAATGACATTGTCAAAATCGAAACGAATAATAACGCTGCTGAATTTAAAAGCGACGAACGAAAATTCAATTCTTTCTCGATGCGATTATCCAAAACCGTAAATCAATCGGGATGTACCGGAGGGTTGATCACGTTAAAAAAAAAACAAAAATAAGTGCGGAAATCAAGCTTGAAGATTTAACCGCGACGAAAAATCCGCGAAAACTTCAAACTCCTAAAAAGTAGAATGCACAAAGAAAAGGAAAAAAGAAAAGAAACAAAATATGAGAAACCTTGAAAAAAGTACAACCCCGCTGAAACGAAAAAAGAAACGAAACCTGAATTAACTCGATCAAACGCGAGAACAATCTTACGAAAAAAAAGGGTGTGTGGAGGAAGGGGGGAAAGTTAAATCTTCGCTTTTCGTTGGTTATTGAGTCGAGTCTGAATAATAACCTTAAACTTGGAACGAAAGTTGAGATTGACAAAGTTTCGAGTACTGTTCGATGTGTATTTCCATGATGACGTTCAGTCATGTTCTTGGCTATCTCCGGTGGTGCTTGGTTCTTTTTTTCGAAGGGTTATCAACACCCGCACCCAGGCGCATACGTATGCGTCTTTGTTTGGCTTTAACCCTGTCTTAACTTCGGTAAAACTTCGATCACCGTACTTTTCCGTATTTTCAATTCGGTCGCGATATAATTATTATTATCGAACCGTCGAATTAATGAGTAAACAATTAAGGGGTTATAAATAATTCGTACGATATAAGTGAAAACTATAATCCGGTGGGGAGGACGGTTGGATTTTCACGCACGTGTCACACGGGGATTCCCCACACGGAGAAGCACTAAACGCTGCGCGGAATCGACGACAAATACGACCGCACGTACATCTCGGATCGCCAAAAGGGATCTCCCTGTGACTCGGCACGGTTCGCCCGAACTACCCCACTCTACCACACCCAAGGATTAGAAAACCAAAATCCTCCCACCATCATCGTCCAACCGGTGATACCCGGAGGACGCCGCCGTCGCGACGCCGACGCCACCGAGTACGACCGGCTTGCGCAGACTCTTCTGGACCATCGTGAGATACATCCCCTTCAACCCCCCCAACGATTCGACTCCGACCACCGCCAACCCGAGGATTTTTTTTCCTCCTAAAAAAAAAAGAAAAAAAAAAAACCATCTCCCACTCGGCTCCTTATTTTTACTCTTCTCCGTATAACTAAACCGTAATACGTATCCTCTTCAATCATATCTCGACTATATCGTTTCGATCGAAAACCCCCCTTTTTTTTCTGTTTTTTTTTTTTTGTCAACCCCCAAAACGTTAAGGCCTGGCATTGTCGTGCTTGAAAGGCTCGGTGGATTTTTGTGGGGGGCCCACGCCCCCCCCGTTTTTTTTTTTTTTTTTTTTTTCGACTTGCTGCTTTTGATTTGCCACTTTGTTGGTAAACGTCGTATTGATTGATATTGATACCTTCCTACAGGAACATCGGAATTCCGTGTTACGGTTTTATTCGACGAGAATTGTTTTGTTGTTTTAGAAGAGGGATCCGTAAGGACCTCGTAAACGGATATTCGGAATTTCAAGAAATTTCTATTGACTATGTCGAATCGATGAACGAACGGGTGTCCAATAATCGAATTTTTGGAGAATCAAGGATTTCATTGCTTTACACGTATTCAAAGATTAATTGTCCTAAATTTGTACGAACCTTCTTAACAATCATGCTCAACTGTGGGTTCAATTTTAGAAAGTTTGATCGTCTAGAAATCTTGATATTTGTTGTAACAAAAATCGTTTTTTTTTTTTTTCGTAACTTCCTGTAAGACCTCGTGTTGAAGTTATAATTTTTATCACTGAATATCTCGATTACCAAACGGTGAAAACCCATTTGGAATCTCGATCGTTCAATTCCATCACGAATTTCAATAAATCAATGGGAATCTACGATTCGTATTTTGTCATTTACGATTTCGAAAAAATCTCGGAAATTAAAAACTTTATCAAAGTTTTATCCCTATACTGATATATTTCGACAATCCGCCTAGTTACTCTCTGGAAATCCAAGTTCCTACATAAACCTACATGAAATTAACGTGCGAACTACTAAACATACTCTTTTTTTACGAAATCCAATTTCCTACGTAAATCTACACGAAATATATTCAAGAACCAGGAAATACACAATTTTTTTTTTTCGTTAAATCCAATTTGCAACCTGAATTAACGCGAAATCACGACGAGAACAGTGAAACCTACGATTTCTCAAGTATATGAAACGTATGTGTTCCTTCAGTAATCAAGGGTGAACAATACTTGCGTAATTCCGACAAATTAAAGTTTGCTCGGTTCTAGCGAAGCATTCGAGCAACAGCGAACGTTATACGTATACAGGGTTGAACCGAACTTCAATGGAGACCGGTTCAAAATTTATTACAATGTGCGGAACCTTCGTAACGAGGAAGACGACGAAGAATAACCGTTGGAAAAGTGCATAACCCCGGAAGAAGATTCGTTTATAAATATATATATGTATATATATATCCGGTCAACTCGGGTCTGACTTTTCGAATGATTTTCGATAGCCCGGGTTGGTAACAACCCTTTCGGTTTGCGAAGCTTGCAACGCCTTCCCCCTCCCCCCTCGCCCCCTTTTCTGCCTTATCAATGAAAACTCTGCGTAACAAAGTAATAACGTTACGATCGTAGATGAGAAAAGTTGAAGGAGTTGGAAGTGTCTATATATATATATATATATGGGTTTAGTCGGGATTAGCCGGTATATAGGATCAGGATATACCGTGACACTCAATTTTTCTAGCTCACTTCACGAATTTTCTTTTTTTTTTGTTTCTCCAGTCTTGGTTCGGATCCCTTGCTTGATGGTGTTGCACAACTCCCGATGAACTTTTTCCACCAGAGCTTAGTTGGATCAGAGACTGATGGTACGAAGCCCAACACGTTCTTGTTTCGCTATACATTATTTCGGCATTGAGTATGCAAAGCGTCGTTCCGTTTATACACGTGACGAGACAGTGCTGCGTCCAATTCGTGCAACCCCCATCGATCCTAATCTCCGTCCAACGTCTTCGGTGGAAATAAAAATATGGTCTGTAAAAGAAATGATAAAAAATAAGGCTCGATGCACTCGCTCGATGTGAGGACGCAGCGAAAAACGGAACCGCTGAAGACAAAAATTTGACGAAATAAAAAAATATACGAGAATCCACTCGAGAGAAAGATTCCTCGGAGCTCTTAGGCTTCGACTAATCCACTCGATTTACAAACACAAATTACTCTTAGACCCGGTACAGTGGAAGTTTACACGCGGTTTTCTACTATCGACGGGTCTTTTTTTTTTTTTTCGTTTTTTTTAGTCGCTAAAGTGAATAATTTATTCGGGGGATTTATTCGATTCGAATTTTCTCGAAGAGTGAAATGAGGGATGACGAAACGATGAGGGATTAAGAGCATGACGATTACATTGGGAATACAAAATTGTTTTCGTTGAGGTGCAATCTTTCTTTCGAGTGAGTCTTTTTTTTCTTAATAATGTTCCTGCGTTATACGAATTTAAAGATTAATCGTTGAAAATTTGTAAGAACGTTCTCAACAGTCATACTCAATTCTGAGTGAAATTTGAGAAAGTTTGACCGTCTAGAAATCGTGATATTTGTTGTAAAAAATCGTCTCTTTTCATAATTTTCTAAAAGATCTCGTGTCAAAGTTGCGATTTTTATCACTGAATATCTCGATCACCAAACGGTGAAACGTTTTCTAATTTTTCGATACATTGTAATATGACGCTCAAGAAGGTTCACTTAATTTTTCGAACAATTATCTTTATTGAATCGTATCTGATGATTTTGTCATTACTTTGTATATACTATTGTAATTATGGCGCAAGAAAATCCTTAACAACGAAGATTCGTCTTCGACCACGATTGGACAGCGATTGAAGGAGGATTCTACGTTCGAACTTCGAAAAACAAAACCGAATATCTTTTTTTCGCCTTATTCGAAAGTAAATATATTCGAGAATACTCTCTCAAAATGTGTTTGAATGCAACAAAAATAGCTAATAAACATATATAACAAAAGCTAATAAATAAAATAAACTAAAATAAAATAACCAAAAAAAATAAACGAAGAAAATAAATAAAATGAAAATAAATAAATAATAAATAAAATAAAACAAATTAAATTAAATTAAAAAAGGTAATAAACATATATAATCAGCTGTCCATAGTAAAAAAAAAAAAAATGATTTTATCTCTGATGATCTTAGACGAAAAAGTAGTTTTCGAAATAATTCGAAAGCAGCTGATCGTGGTATCGAATATATATAAAACAAAAACGAAATATCGCATGAAAATTCGATACTGTGATTAAGAATAATTGAGGACATTTCAGCTGAACGAACGATTCATATTCGCCCTCTAAACCCTAAATATTCAGGAGGAAAGATATTCTTCGGTTCTGATAAATTTTCGGTGCTCGTTTCGTGCTTTCGATCAATCCAGGGAAACGGATATTCGATATTTATTAATAGCATTTCCGACACTCGAAAATGAGCCGCGATTGACCCTCCGAACCTTTTCACGTCCAAACAAAAGTACGTGCAAACAGACCGAGAACGATGCGGAACGAGAAACGTGATGGGGAAACTAAAACGCGTTACTAAAGTATAAGAAAGTTTGTCAATCGAGCGAGGGGTCGTCCACGCCTGAAAGAACCCTGAGATCGGAGCTTATCAGTGTCACATGTAGAAATATTTTTCCGACAAGGAAACATGGTCACCCTTCAAGTTCACGAAGCTAACTTTTCAGATTCCTAACGGTAACGAGTTTCGACTCTTTCGTATCGAACTTTTCCGAACCCCAAGAATTACGCTCGAATTCTCTCTGTTCCTGTATTCATTCCATCAACGAAATCCGATTTTTCGTTTCGCGGTTTCTCTGTATTTCTATTAATAAGAAATGGATTATGCTTCGATACGAATATCATTTTTCAACGTCTTCCTTTACTCGTGAATTTTTTATGATTTTTTTTTTCATTTATAACCGAATAATATTTTAGAGGTCGTTTGAAGTTTTAAAAAACTCTGAAGGTCGTTTCAAGTTAAGAACATTTTGGAGAACGTTTTAGTTAACAAACTAAGAAATCTTTAAAAGTTATTTCGAATTAACAAAATTTTGGAGGATATTTTAATGATCAAATGAAGATATCTCTAAAAATCTCTATTTCAAATTAAAATAATTTTGGAGGTAATTTTAATGATGAAAGGAAGAACATTCCAGAAGTCATTCCAAATCCAAACAAATTGAGAAAACCCTCGAGGGCGTTTTAGTTATGAAATTAAGAAAACTGTAAAAGTCATTTCACATAAAGAAAACTCTGAAGATTATTTCAATATCAAAAAAATCTGTAAGCCATTTTAATTATCAAATTAAGAAATGTGTAAAGGTTATTTCAAATGAAAAGAATTCTGGAGGCGATTTCAATGATGAAATAAAGAAAACTCTAGAAATCATTACAAACCCAAACAAATTGAGAAAACCCTGGAGATCATTTTAGTCATGAATTTAAGAAAACTCTAAAAGTTATTTCACATTAATAAAACTTATTTACTTCACTTCCTCTTTAATTATTGAATTATCTCGAATTCTGGAGGTAATTTCAATGATGAAATAAAGAAAACTCTAGAAATCATTACAAATCCAAACAAATTGAGAAAACCCTGGAGATCATTTTAGTCATGAATTTAAGAAAACTCTAAAAGTTATTTCACATTAATAAGACTTATTCACTTCACTTCCTCTTCAATCATTGAATTATGAAAACTCTATAATTCATTGGAAATAAAAAAAAACTCTAAAAGTCGTTTCACATTAATAAAACTTATTCACTCAATATTCTCTTCAATAATTAAATTATGGAAACTCTCGAGGTATCGAAAACTTTCTCGAAAACCGTCCAAGTCGAAATCTCCAATTCCGGCGGAATACTCAAATCAAATAATCGTTCGAATCAAGTAAGACACCTTGATCGCCAAAAGAGACTACTACGTTGATTGACCAGACTACGTATTTGCTTGATAGTGTCGATCGAACGAAGTAAATATTAAGTTTGCGTTTCGAGGAAGAGTTTCGTTCCCTTTGCAAACCCAACATTCCGGTGTAGAGAGCGCGGTTCGTTTGATTCAACCAATTGTCCAAAGGCTATCGAATCAGAGCATGTGGAGTACCAACTCGGATGGGAATCCGCCGCTACGAATGACAAATTTTCAGAAAGCTCGCGCGTTCATTGAAGTTCAACTTCGTCGCGGTACTATTTCAATTGTGCAAGGTCCAAACGCTTAATCCTGAATCGTACGTGATGGGAGTGCAGCTGGTACTACTGTCGGGAATTTGACGTGGCAAGTGAGGGCGTCAGCACGAAAATTTCTACGTGCAACTCGGTAGCCTGGTAAATCACGGACACGAATGAATACGTATACAGGGTGACTGATAATTCGACCTAATCCTCCAAAGGAATCATTCTAGACGTCATTTCGAATTAAGACACCTGTAGAGGTCATTTCCAGTTAAGAAAACTCTGAAGGTCCTTTCAAATTAAGAACATTCCGGTGAATATTTTGATTATCGAATTAAGAAATCTCTAGAGGTCATTTCAAATTAAGGAAATTGTGGAGGTCATTTTAATTATCGAATTAAAAAATCTCTAGAGGTCATTTCAAATTAAGCAAATTGAGGAAGTTATTTTAATGATGAGATTTAAAAAACTCTAAAAGTAATTTAACGTTAACAAAACTTGTTCGCTTCGCTTTCTTTTGAATTATGAAATTATAAAAACTCTAGAGGTCATCTGAAATAAAGAAAACTCTGAAGGTCGTTTTCAAATTTAAAAAAATCGGGAAGTCATTTTAAATGAAGAAAAATCGGAAAGTCATTTTAATTATTAAATTAAGAAAACTCTAGAAGTCATGTGACATTAACAACACTTATTTACTTCACTTTTTCTTCAATTATAAAATTATGAAAACTCTGAGAATCATTAAAAATTAAGAAAATCTCGAAGTTATTTTAAATACCAAATTAAGAAAACTCTAGAAGTCATTTGGAAGGTCATTTCAATGACCTTTGGAGGTCATTTTAATTATAAAATTAACATTCAGAGCCATAAAAATTCTTAATCAATTAAATTCCGTACCTTCTAGAATGAGGTTCCTTCGAAAGGAATAAGTCGAATTATCAGCCACCCTGTATATTAGCTGAGGCAGTTGTGTGTAGGTGGGCGGCCGGAGTTCTGCCTAACGAAGAATCGCAACCGGATTCAAAGCTGGCAAGCAAAGGCAATTCCGCCCTTTCGTATGGCAGAATAGAACGATGTCAGTGTTCTGGCTCGTCCTCGTTCACTATTGTACGCCCTGTACGTCGAGCAGGATTAACTGGTGCATAAGGTCTGAAGTGATAAAAAGTATGATAAAATAGCTAATCCCTCTCAGCTAGCCGGAATGGAAACCGGTAATCTTCCAAAATTACATCAGTTGAGCCATCTTTACGAGAATCTTGTCGAATTAGATTGTATCGATTCGAACCGCGATTCGATTCGATTTTCTAAAATACGCGATGAAAACGAACGATCGAGGTCCCCAAAATGTGTATTTTTAATTTCCTGACTACGCGAGTCTTATCCCCTCCAAGTCTTGAAATTAGCCACCCTTTTTAATTTATATTATTTCCATCAGGACTCTCGTGTAGTAATACGATCTATTTATTTATTCATTCGTTCGAAAAATACGAGAAATTCGACGAGAAGAGAGCCTTTCGTCTAACAATTTAACATTATTTGGTCGAATTTGGTGAAATTCGTGAATATCTACTGTTTCAGCTCGGTCGGATCGGTTGAGCACCCTTTTCATTTGACCGTTAGAACTATAAACGGCAAAAAAGATGGCGCCCGAGATAACGCTTCGCTCTGCTTGTTTACCACAACATCACGTGACATTGAAACACGAGGACGCCATTTTTGGACGCGACCCACGCTGTCTTCAACGGTCGAATTCAAACCGACGCGTATTGATAATTCAAGCTACTTACCTTCTGCCTTCCGGGTTGAACGCACGACCACGATACGTATTTGCGCCATCGAAGGAGAAACTTGTACGTTGTGAAGCTCCGAAGACATCAGAAGATTGCTGTCGATTCTCTTTTCCCGAAAGTTCTGGATTCGAACCGGTCAAATTGATAGAACGAGTGTCATGGCGGATGACGCTACTTTCGCGACGCGAGGGACGAACGAAAAAATCACTTCTAGTCGGGATACTTGACGATAAGTTAATACACACGGACTCTTATATGATAACACGAGAGATAAACTTCGTTATTTCCATTATTGGAAGTTAAACACGCGAAACTAATTACACGAGCAGCAAGGAAAAACGAGTGTGAAAACGCGCGACGCGTGTGCCCGTTCGTAAGCCCGCCGGTAAGTAACGCCGCCACACGCAAGAAACGGGAACGAACGTATCGGATCGCAAGTCGTAAAGGACGACCGCAGTGGGGGTGAAGTGCGCGCGCACCCGGAATGGCGTCCAGGTCTCGTGTATTGTGCTGACGCTGATGATCGAAAACCGCGCGTCCCACGACTGTAGAAGCACGAAAAGAGAAAACAAAAGTGTCTTTCGGGTTTGAACTATACAGGTATTATTTATCGTTTTGTTTCTTTTTCGATTATTTATGAGTGTGCGCAGTGGTGAGTCGAGTCGTATTCGATCGAGGTGTGTCGCGATCTTCGCGTTAAATAAAAAGTATTCGAGTTCTCATCGAGTTCGGCCGTGGGGTCAATATTCCATACAACTCGGCCAAAACGAAGCTCAAAATGCCACTGGTGAGTGTTTTGATTGTGCATTGCTTTGCCTACTTTTCCATTATCGCGGTAATCGAAGACTGTCGATAAAGTCGACGATCGTCCACAAATTCACCGCAAACGTCAAGGACCCGCCTACGATCGAAAACCCTTGAAACTTTTGAGTCTCTTCAGCGGACGATCGACGTACTTTCTTTAGCCGACGAATGTTTTTATCAATCATTCAATAACGAGCGACCTCAAATCCTCGTTCTAACTCAATCCACTTTGATTCAATTTAGTCGTGGATGGAACGTTCCAAGTTGTCCCGACGAACGTCAAAATTCTTTGCTCTCTTTCCGAACTGTTGCTTAGCTCGTATTCCTTTCACGTCTATAGTCGACAACACTTGGGGTTATGGGACGCGGAGTTAAACTTGAAAGAACCGTCACCTTCCAGGGTAACCATGTCGCTCTCACACCCCTGGAGGACATGTCGGGAGGAAGGGGTCAAGCCGGCGGCGGAGGTCCGCCGCAAAATTGCCTGAAAGTTTTTATCCAACGCGACTACAGTCAAGGTACCATGGTCAAATTCCAAAACCGATTCCCCACAGAGCTGACCGACAGGGTAAGTACCAATATGATTTCAATTATCTGAGACAAGACCGCGGAACGAATGATCGTTGCATTTGGAGTACCATTTTCCAATTACGCACTGTCCACAAAATCCAAACCGTTCATCCAGCAACTTCATACTTAACATCGATACTGTGATTCTCTAGCTCGTGCATGCTTCGTTCAAGTTTCTTCGTGAAGTCTCAGAAGTATTCGTTTTATCTCGGAAGTATTTATTTTTATCTCCGAAGGATTGTTTTTATCTCCGAAGGATTGTTTTTATCTCCGAAGTATTCATTTTTAGCTCATTGGGTGATGCACTAACGACTATATAGCTAAGCGCTCATTGTCCTGTTTATCAGATATACGAACATGTTTCGACATCAGATTGCACAGTTTGAAGCACTTAGAAAACAAATTAGGAAATACACAACAGAAATATGGGCTTTAAAAAACAAAGGAGACCTCAGCACTCGTCCACCCGTATCGGTGCATTTGTGTTTTTAATATAACATTGATAACCGTGCGAAAGCAATTTCTCGCTAAATTCTTCATTGAATCACTCGCGACAACACTAGAGAAGTGATACGTGATATTTGAACATCCACGAACTCTCATTAGTCTGCCTTTACCCCACTAGCCTTCCAGCTTACTTTCTCTCCTTCATCGTCCAAATGTCAATACGGAATACGTACTCTCGAACACTATCACGGCTAATCCACTCCTTCCACCGACGGATCACCGTTTCCACCATCATCCGCTCATTTCAAAGAATTGAAATACATTTGAAACTCGGTAGATAGAAAAAACATAAGTTAAACAGAGGCCGATCCTTTCGCTTTCACAGTTGGACGTCGAGTCTTTCGAATACACGATCAACCAGCTGAACAACTACTTCGCGGAAGCGGAAAGGGCTAGTTGTTCGACGTACTGCGAAGGCTGCCTGGCTTGTCTCACCGGCTATCTCATATACATATGCACCGAAACGCATTACGAGAAGTGTCTGCGAAAAGTAGCGAAATTCGTGTGCGAGCAGAACGACCGAGTTTACAGGCCTCGTGGCTTGCTACTGACCGATCCAATGACGAGGGGCCTTAGACTAATAGAGATCTCGGTGCTCGACAGGCCACCGTCGTGACTGCATGTCAGCCGATCAACGGAATTCTTCATGTGACCCGTCCGAAAGGGCGTTCCTGCCGGTAAAACAACGTTGTACTCGCTCTCGTCGTATCCTCGAGTCGCCAATGTCGAGCCTCATAACGTTCGGGGCTCGAGCTAACGCGACGAAAGACCCAGCCGAAAATATCGAGAACGCTAAAACGTCCGAGGCTGCGAGCTATTTTCATAATTATTTATATATACGTATATACATACTAACAACGTGTGGATATGTACATATAAATATTTATCACGAGAAACGTTTCCCGAAAAAGAGAGAAAAACAGAAAACGAGAAAACAATAGCACGGAAGTTTCAACAGGGTACTCGAATGGAATAATACACGAGGCAGTGTCGCTCTCGTGAATTTTCGATATCGTTGAGTCAAGGAGAGTAATTAATCCTTCTCAAACGTCGCGGACGAGAATATTTTTCGAACACTGAAAAATCGCGTCGAAAACTTCCATGACTCGTTCACAGTCGAGAAGGTTATCCGATTGTGCGGGAAAAGGATCGAACCGATAAACGTACTTTCCATAGGAAAGTTTCGTTTTTCGTGATTATCGAATGTCTTTTGCATTTTTTTATATTCCTAAGTTTTTTCGAACGGATAAAACGAAAATCAACGTTCGAATATGAATCGACGCCTTTTCAGAGCGATGAGAATTGCTCGATTCTCTTCTATCGATAAATGCGTATACTTGCGGTGCTTCGCGAGTGAAAAAAAATACGATTCATTAGATGCATTGAATATATCGTATTACGACTTTAGAACGACAGCGACACTGCTCGATTTAGCTATTCGGGATTATTCTCGATTCTTCCACGACACAAAACTGTAACCGAGGATTGGCAGCTCTCGTTGAACAAAAAAATAGTCTCAGCTTAATACTTGGACGCGTTGTTGATTGACGATCGTTTTGCGAAAGGATTTTGCCCAGAGGGCGGTTTCGCTCTCTTTTAATCGCAAATATCATGAATTATCGTCAAACGGGCAAATGTCGTACGAATTTCAGGTAACGAACGATCCTAAATGAATAACGAAATAAATTTCGTCGAAAGATCGCTTTTCCTTCCTTTCTTCTTTTTGTTTTTTGATAAAACGAGAGTTGTCACTGTTCAAATACCGCGAATCACGAAGATAGAAATGAGAGGCTCGTTACTTTTTTCCCGGATATTACGTTTTACAGTTTTTCGGTATCGACACTCCGTTGTAGATAGATAGTCCACATTGTGTACACGATAGGAAAACAACGTACAGAAAAGCATGCATTTATCTAACGCAGATCGCTTTTGAAAGTCTTCAGTCTCGAATTCAATTACCAAAAACAAAATCCATCAGGTTCGATGAGGATTCGACGTCGAGTTCTGGAGAACGAAAAAAAAAAAAACATTATTCCATTAATTTCATTAATTCTTAAATATTAATGGAATTAATAAAAATTAACAACAAAAACGAAAATTACTGAAATAACAATATTTCATTAATTTCAATTGTTAATGAAACAACAATGTTTCATTAATTTCCGCTTATTTTCATAACTTACGACCGGAAATTCCATCGCAACGGAATAAACGCGACTTCGGTATTTGGAATAATTGCTAATTTTGATTTGCTCTGGAATGGAGATAATTAACTTTTTTCCGTCGAACGCGAGGAGGACAATTGAATTCGAAATGAACTTTCAAACGTGACCGTTAGAGCGCCTGATAATTCCAATAAATCTTCCGTACTCTGATAATCCCGTGTATCTTCCTGGCGTTCGTTTCACACTGATGAACGATCAACCGATCTCATATACACCACGATTTTCTCGGAGGACATGGAAAAACAATTGAAACGGGTTTGAGCTGTTTGTACGGGTCTCGAAACGGAGGGGAACGAGTATTATTGTTTGGCCGGTGGAACACGTTACGTCGCGCGAAGAATTCCTTGATTGGTTGTTTGAAAACGTGCGTGCATAAGGCAATTAGGTCGTCGAAGAAAAAAATATTAATTCGGCCAAGTATCGAACAAACGAAAAAAAAAACACTTATTTTCTCGGTAATTGAAAAAGCGTCGAACGGCGTTTAATTGGGATGTCCAGAGGGCGAAGTGAACCGCGCCAATTTTCTCTATAAGAGATCGTTAGAAAAATCACGAAAATTGAAAAATTCACTATAGTGATAATTGGCAAAAGTGATGGCGGAAAATTCGAAAAAAAAACAAAGAAACAAATCGAAATGACCTTTTCGAAACGACCAAAGGGTCATGTATTCTGCCATTAGAAATTCGAATCGCCGATGAGTTTGTTCGATTGGCCATTGGAATATACAATGTAAAGATAATATGTTGTTCAATTTTTTCGATAGGAAAGAAATTAACGAAATTTCTTGGCTGATTCGTCTCGAGAAAAAAATCGATCGGTATCCAAAAGAAAAAGAAAAGGGTTGACGAAGAATTAATCGAGTTGGCAATGACGATAATTGCGTTAAGCAAACGAGGTTTGGGCTAAGGGAAAGAATCCCCGACAAACAAAAAAGAAACCATTGAATTAACGATTAACATTGATAAAAGAACAAAGATATGTGGGTTTTGGTTTTACGGAGGTTCTTTTTTTGTCATTTTTTTTCTCGTTAATTATAGTTGCAATAACGTCCGATAAGTCTGATTACGAAACAATTAATATATACGATATTATATAATGTGTACGTATAAATCGGGTAATACGCGTATCAATCGGGAATGAAATTACTTTGTAAAAAAAAACACTCACACACACACACAGGTATATGAAAAATTCTTGTTCGTTATGTAATCGAAGAATACACAAACTTAACGCGACAACAATGTTTGTAACGAATAAAAAAAACAACAACAACAACATCAACAACAATCAAAATTCTAAAGACGAGTTCGATGACGATCACCTTTTCGACTGTCAAACATCCAACGAGAAACAAACACTAAATCGCTGTTCTGAATATTCCAAAATGTTTATTATCGCAATTTTTTTGAGTTTTCGTTTTTTCGCACGAGCTCCCGCCGAGGCGAAAAGCACTAATTGGGCCCTAATTGGGACGCGATGACACTTTTTCCTCGAGGTTTCAGACCTTCTTACAAAACCGATAAATAAAACGGGGAAAAACAAATACGAAGTGATTGAACGTTGTAAATATCGTAAAGCTCATTGGTATTTTTGCAAATGAGATCTCCGATATCGACATCGATTTCGCGAAAATACGTCGTACAGTTGATACATCGAAATCGGATGAGAAGAACAAAAAATGGCAATGTTACGACGCGCCAATAGATATTTAAAAAAAGAAAAAAACGAAAACTACAAAAATCGTGTAATTCAGTAGGAAAATTGAAAAAGCCGAGATTCAAAAATGAGTTTCGAGGGCTTCGATCACGCGTGCTGGGATGGGCGTCCCTTTTCCTTTAAAGGACGATTTCATCTGTTCTTTTTTTTAACATTCGTGTTTTTTTATTAATGGTATTTTATAAAAATAATTAGCGCTATAATTAATATATCATTATTATATTAATCGTTATGATAATTCAATAATATTATATTACAATTATTAATACAGCGTTAATCGTAATAACAATCATTATTATTGTTAAACTTTTTTATACATCGGCTTACTTCCGTTTTTTAGGGTTTTCTCTTTTTTTTTTATTTTTTATTTTTCTCTTTCTAAGAAAAATTAAATATTTACGTTACGGAATAAACGGATTACAGCTAATAGAAACAAATACTGTAGGTTTTCGGTAATTGATAAGAAACAAATTTGGGGAACACGCGTACGGATTTTCCGGCACGTGGGATGACCCCTTTCTTTTTTTTCTTTTGCAATGACAACGTGAATTCGCTGATGGAACAATCGCCAAAATTGTCTAAACGAGACAAACGCCTCGAAATATTTGATATCCGTGCAATTTCGATCGTAAGAAGACACCGTGTTTTTTTTAATTTTTAAAATCATGTTTCACGTGCAAACTGAAAGTTTGTCCGTTATTTTACAACGATAATTCGGCCAAGTGGCTGGACAAAAAAAAACAAATTGAACACATACACACGGCTATATGTATATCAAATATATCGATGCAGGAATTGGAAAAAAAAGATAAATTTCGAAACGAAAGAAAAACTGAAAATCGCGTAATTGTAATTTTCAAATGATTTTTTTTTTCGTCTAACAAAACGAGTTAGATGAAAAAAAAAAAATGAAAAGAAGAAGCCCGACAGCGCGTCGTTCGATAAAAAGAAAATTGTTTAATGAGTTTCTAAGAAAATAGTGACATTTATTACAAACGAATCATTTAAAATTCTTAACCGTACGAAAAGTCGTTTGTTTTTTTTTTTCTTTCACAACAATTATCGAGTATCATTTTGTCAATAAGTTCATTGCAGATATTTTGTTTCTTTTGAAAGGTGCTCACTCCTGCCCGGAAGTGTCTCTCTCTCTCTCTCTCTCTTTCTCTCTCTTTCTTGTCGCAGACAGAAGTACAGCAATACTTTTTAAGTAAATCTCGTACGTGTACCCGACACGAGTAATTAACAACCTATGTTCTCTCTTCTTTTTCGTTTCTCCACGTGAAAAGACTAAAAAGCGTTTCGTCTTTTCTTGCGTTACTTTTTTTTTCGTTTTCTTTCGTCTTCGTCGTTTCGATTGTACATATACGCTACTCTACCACCGCTCGGTCACAGTTTTTGTTTTTTTTTCTTTTTTGTTTTTTATTTTATCAATCGCTCGCAGGGCAAAAAAATGTCCACGAATTTTTGAAATCCGACGCGAGTGCCGAAGAAACGTGAAAAATAACAAATAAATATATAAATTATCGATATATATTTATTGTGAGGCAAAATATATAAATAAAATAAATATATAATAATTTTATAATATATATTAATATTAAATTTATTTTATAATAATTTATTTATTATAAAATAAAATAAATAAACAAGGACATCGGAAAATATAACTTACAAAGATCCAGCAAAGATAAAAACAAAAAACACAACAATCCCGAGTTTAATTTTCGATAACAGAGGACAAAGAACGTTTAATCGATTATTCCATGGTTGTAAACGATCCGAACGAATTCGTGAACACTTTAGTCTGTTTGAACCGAGCCTCGCGGAAATCTCCGAAAATCGGAGGACTGAATTGACGTGGAACAATATATAAATATAAATATATATGTATATTAATATATATACCATATATCAATATGTATATATGTATATACGTTTGTATAATCTAAATAGGAAAAACCATTCGTCGGAGGTATCGTTTTTAACCTCCTTCGTAAAATGTATATATATATATATATATTTTTTTTTTTTTTCAATTTAAACGTCACTGATTCCGTCTTCGCATGGTGAACGACGCGTGGCCTCGAGGCGAGATGATGGGACACTGTGTGTGTGTTTTTTTTATTTCCTTAATACATACATCATTGACAACCGTGTTATTTGAAAGTAGAGGTCAAACGGGAGGCGACGAATAAAATCGAGGTTCATTCCTCTTTTGCGTAACCGAATGAAAGAAGAATGAGAATAAGAAGAAGAAGGTGAAGAAGAAAGTCCCAATTTTGTAGAAATTTCGTATTAAAAAAACGTGACGAGCATAAAACGGGCAGGACGTGGAATTGACAAAAACGTTCCGTTTGTCGTCCTGTCTTCTAAAACATTTCTATCGTCTAGAGATTCCGCGTAACGGCGTATCTAAAAATATGCCTCGTTAAAAACTGTCCTCTCCCAACAAAACGGTAGCTTCGACGATCTTTCTTATCGTCAGGACGCCTCGTTTCGAACGTACGTCCGAATTTTTATAACACTCGATGGCTACAGCCTAAATACTATCGTCACGAACGCGTCAACCTTAGGAAGCTTCAACACCTCCCTCTCTCGCGATCACGCTTTTCGTATTCACGTTTTTGATATTCACCAGGTATTCAGGAAGGAACGTTCCAGGCTCTTTCGCCTCGAGGATCGCCGAGGATTCTTCAGGAGTTACCAACGTTTTCGTTCGTCCACGAAAAGAACGGGTCTCCCCTTGATATCGCGAAGGATCTCTTCCTCGGATATCGGAAATGATCGTTGAGATCGACCTCAGCTGGAGAGCGTTGTATCGCGGCGGATCGTTCGACCACCCGGCTCGGAACGGTCAACCTTCCGGACCTCCGCGATCGAACGAGTCGATTCGCTGTTGCGTATTTAACAGCCCGAGCTCCCGAGCTCTCGGTCACTCGGGGATGCTCTCCAGCGTGCTGGGCGATGTTAGCCGTCAAATGAGCAAGCACAATTTATTCCTGCTCTTTCTCTCCGGCAACAGCGCCTTCGCTCTACCCGTATCCTCCGAACTGGAACGACCGTACAGAGATCTGCTCAATCGATGCCTGACACCTTTACCCAACGATCTGCCGCCTTTTCTCAAAGACGCGAATCTACCGAGCGACGTTTTAGCGCACTCCGAAGTTCTCGCGACACTTGGATCGTCTTTCTTCTCGCTTTGAGCGCAGTTCAACGTCGTCACGGTGAATTCGATGTCTTTGGGCTCGTAGGAGACAAATTCTTCGACGGGTTCCTCTATGGTGTCACGATCGATCCAAGTCAGACCCATCTCGACTTTCTCAGCGAGATCTTGCCAGTGCTTCCGGTTCTCGGTTGTGCCTTCGTACAAAGGCATTATCCAAGGAAACGTTTCGGAGAGAACTTTGTAGAGCGGCATGCAGATTACGTCGATGAATCCGACTTGCATCTGGGGTAACTCGTCTCTTCTCTCACGATCCATCATCGCTACGGGTTGTTGATTCAACTGGAGCTTCTCCAAATCACCCTGGTCAAAAAATTCATCGGCCACGAGCTTCGCGACCCGATGCTGTATCTCCCAGGGTTTCGCGATAGCGCTTACGTCGCAAGCCGTCATCATCATACCGCAAAGAACTGAAATCCAAACGGATATTCTTTCTATCTTTCTACACTCGGAAGAAAACTCCTCCGTTGGCTGTACACCGATGTATACTCACGGTCTTTCTTCTCCTCGCTCTGCCAATCGAACTCTCCCTCGTCGATCAACTCCATGAAACGATTTTTCTTCTTGAAGTAAACCGCCAGATCGGTCGAGAGTATCGCGTTCTCAACGACCCTCATCACCTTTCTGTAATCTTCCATGGACAACGTCTGGAATATATTGTTGCTGTCCGAATTGAGTATCATGACGCACTGATCGAAGTGATGATGCTCCATCGTGCTCGTCGAATACAATATCGCCAGGGGCGATTCCGTTTTTGTTTGGAAAGCGTTGTTCGTTCCACGATGATCCAGATCGTGGCAGAGACAGGCAACCAGAAGACCCAAAATCTCAAGGTCCGTCATGAATTGCTCCATCTTCCCAGTCTTCAACATCGCAAACATCGTTTGAGCCACGTTCAAGGCGTGCCTCCAATTGTGATACTTCACTGGCCTGAAAAAACGCGTTTATATTTCACAACGTGGAATTTCTACCCATTGGCATCTTCGAGGCATCGTCAAGACCCTTCCAGCTGCCACAAAACTAACGCAATCTGACAAAAGCGTCCGCGTCTAATTTCCTCCCGGAAACGTGATAAATCCTTCGTTCGAATTCAACCGGAAACCTAATATTTTTCTCCAACGAGCGTCGCCTAAAAAGCGTGAATTTTCCGAGTGCGCCCACACGCATTTAATATTACGTAACCACGACGAAAAAAAGACGCATCACAGGGAAAGAAACGCCGCGTTTGTAGCATTCTGTTTCAACGTCCGTTCCAAAAAAGTTTCGACGTTTGATCGTGCACGCTCTTGTCGGACAGACGACGAACCGATTATAACGTCGAATCGATCCTCCAACTGATAATCTTCTTCATGGAATCAACGATTATCTTCTCACCTGTAATTCTTCTTGACGCTAAGTATCCATCGACAGAGAACGTCATAGGGAATGTGAAATCTCTGAATGAGGTCGCACTGTTTGAACATCCGTACTGTAGCGCGACAGGTGTCGTCGTCGTTGAGATCGAAGTCGATGAATTTGAAACTGTAGAGGTTGTACTTATCGGCGGAGGGAATAGCGTCGCTGGTCAATCTCGAAGCGTCGTCGTTGCTCGCTGTCGCGTGATAACTGAGACACTCGAGGGCTACCTTTTGCTTCGCCATTAGCTTGCACGCCGATTCGTACATTTGTGTGTTGTGTATACCGAGGCCGCAGAATATCGCGAATGCCTCGAATATCGATACGTCCGAATCGGTGAAAGCACTTCCGTTGTCCTGCCGGCGAAACATTGCTTTGTTATTTGAAATAGAAAAATCTATAATCTTGAACCACGATCCATTCATCGATCGAACTGTGTCGAAAAGTTTTTTGTTTTTTTTTTTTTCGCCAGCTAACGCTCTCGTTATTTTTCGTACCGCGACGGACCTTGTTGATGAGCTGGGCAACACCGATAACGCTCCTCTGACCGTTCACGATCGGCATACAGAGAATACTCTTGATCGGATCCTCCTTCGTATCCCAAACTTCCTTCACCCAAGTCTCCACGTCACCGATGTTCAATATCTGCCCCGTCGAAGCGACGTAACTCGCTATCTTTCCCAATGGTGTCGACAAGTCGCTCGATGTTGGCCTGTGAATCCTTGCCTCCTGTGTACCGTTTTCCATCTCGAAAGCCATCGTGAACTTTGCACTCACGTCCAAATTAGCCTGCAACGAACCAACCGATACCTATCAATGTTCGGCTATTGAAAAGTCACTTATAACCCCCTAGTATCAATCGTAAAGTTCCCACGAGTTTTGAACTAAGTAGGTTTGAATTCGGACGATTGTTTTTTTTCTTTAATTTGAAATTACTTTGAAATATTTAATAATAAAAATCATTCGTTTATTATCCGACGCGTCGATCCCACCAAAACATGAACAACGTTAACGCTTCGTTAAATCGATTCGTGGTTAATTGGTTTTTCTTAAAGTTGTATTCGTCGATCGATCAATCGATAAGTTGCTCGTATTGTCGTTTGATTTAACGTACGTATTTGGTAAATCCTTGAAGTTTTCGTACTTACGTGACGCTGGAATATGTCCTCCATATCTATGTTGTTACTCTGGAATTTAACAAGATTCTTAAATGATCGTTACGTTTCCCCGAAACGTCTAGACAATTTTGAGAAACGTTGTTTCTTTTTTTCATTGATTACGAATTCATCTTAGAAGATAATCGAGCCTTACTTCTCTCCTGGAAAGCGGTTTCCGGTCTTCTTGAATCGACCTCCCAGGACGTTCGACAATTTTTTCCAAATGTCCCTGTAATTCGAACGCCCAAAGGACAAAATTATAAAAATTTGCCGGATTAATGTTTACGAGCATGACTCCAAAGCCAGGAACGACGTTGAGAGGGGTTAGCGGGGCTCTGCATTGACTAAAGATTCCTTAGGAAGAAATTGAATTTAGCGTGGCAGTCGGAAGTTCTGGATGGACTCGAAGCTACCCTGATGACTTCGGATTAAGATAACGCGTGTCTGAAACGTAATTGAAAAGTTGAAAGCGCGTATCTTTGTATCGGTGAAACTTACCGCTTCGCCGCAATCCAAATCTAAGAGAAAAACCGCGCATCTCTCGCACTTGAGCAACTCTTTCGCCTCGGTCATTATTTTGGTGACGAGGCACTCGAGATTGTTCTGTTCCTCGAATATACTTCTCGCTAGATTCAAGAGTATTTGATTCCGCCGATATTCCTGAACCGACAGCTCGAAAAGTTGAGCATTTTGTATACCGATGCCGCAGAACGTCAGATATCTGAAAGTCAAATTGGATAAGGAGGAGAACCGGATTTATCGAGGGATAAATAATAATAATGAAATTCAATGGAGTATCGATGATTTCCGGTGTACCGATATACCTCTGAAAGACTTCGACATCCCGATCCGTAAATTCATTGCTACCGTTTGTTTTGTTGATTATTTGTGCGACACCGATAACGTCACCTTCGTAATTGCAAATCGGCATTGACAGTATGAGCGTAGTTTTGTAACCGGTCCGCATATCGATCGCGCTGTTGAACCGGGGATCCTGAGGAACGATAATTCACTCGTTACCATCGAGGGTAATCCTAACCTCAAAATTATCGTAAAACGACGGACGGTAAAGAAGTTTATAGTTGGAACGAACCTTATAGGCGTCTTTGATATTGATGATCTCTTTGGTCTGGGCTACGTAACCGGCGATTCCAACGCCGAACGGTATTTTGATTTCTTCGTTATTGGCGCGTTGTATAGCGACCGAAAGTTCGGTGTCTTGAGTCACGTCGAAGAGTTTAGCAACGAGGTAACGATCCTCGAGGGGACCCTTCGCGAGAAAGAGACTGCCGCGATCGGCGTGAGTTAGGATACCAACGTTTACGAGAATCTTGTGACAGAGAACGTTGATGTCGAGCTCGTTAGCAACGTCCCTTATCAGTTCCATGAAGAGTTCACCCTCGTCCAGTCGGTTTAATTCTTCCCGTCGTCCGACCCATGAAATTGAAGGCCTTCGATCGATGGAACATATTTTTCTCACAATCTCTTACCCCGCCGTGTTTCTTCTCCCCGTCTCTTCGATCGCCATTAATCAACCCTCCCAACGACCGTACGCGTCCCAACCTCGAAATCGACCCTCCAACTATCCCCACTTGTCATCGTCACCCTCCTACCACTATTTTACTTCGCGATGCAAAAATTCTTTCTTTTAAAATTCAAATGAGTGGTCTTTCATCGTGAAAAGAAACGTGAGCGAATAATGGCCAGCGGTGATGATGGCTGAACGTCGCAAATGTCAAGCGGCACGTAAAAACGCCACGTGTGCAAGATAATAAAAAAGAAGAAAAAAAAAAAGGTGGAGCTGAAGAGAGAGAGAGAGAGAGACGGAGAGAAGTGTCATCGTGACCTTTAGTGATTTACCTGGATGGACTCTTGCTTCTTTTGATCGGAGAACTCGATGCCAGCCAAGACTGAAACAAGTCCGACGTGACGCTATTCCGTTTGCTCCTCACGAGTACGCTCTCCTCGTGACGCAGACTGAAGCTCGACGACTTTGGAAGGAGATTCGGAGACTCGAGTCTTCTACGGAGCTCGGTGCTCGCTTTGTCACGGAGCCATGCCTCCACGAGTGCCGGATTCGCCTCGAGGTACCTTCAAGTGCGACAAACTAATTTTCCAACTTTCTTCCAAGAGTCGACGCCGCCCCTTCCCCCCCCCCCCCCCCCCCCCAACTCTCACCTCATCTTGCACCACGCTCTCGAATTATGTACTTCACTTTTATCTACGTAACATTGTACGCTGTACTCGCGTGGCCAACTTTATACGTGGGCCACTTTGTATCCGTAATTAAATCAAGCGTTTAATCGTATCGGAAAGCGAGTACGAGTAATTGAATTTGACGAAAGCCCCCGCGGTCGAGCTCTTCCCGAGTAAGTGCGGAAACTCACTGACGTTCTTATCAGATATCGCGACTCATTCCCGCACGTCTTATCCAATGACAGCTTCCCCGATAATCCTTTCAATGACAATTTCATTTTTGTCTTATTCTCTATTAATCGCGACGGTAGTAGATTCAACGTCGTGCTCCTTAAAACGACTGTCATCTTTTTTCTGACACTTATCCCTGATGAATACTCTTGAGTACCGAAGATCGAATGAAAATTCATTCGTTCGGAAATAACAAATTTTTTGCCCTTTTAGGGTTCCCTACCTCAAAAGGAAAAAGTGGAATCTTTATTTAGACGCTGAAGAACCTTCCATGTGTATTTTAAGCCTGTTGGAAGCTTGACGAGCAATAACGTCTTATACTACAAGTATAGGGAAAAATCTCAGAACTCTACATGTGTAATTAAATCTTGAAAAAAAACTCGGAAAAAAAACTGCGAGACTCGATTCATGATCTATTTGTAATATGTACGTACAAATTGCCCGGTTTTTTTTTTTAGGATATTAGGATACTAATTGATCGCTTCAATTTTCAAAAAAAGCTTTCGATCTTAATGAAGATTAGAGAAACGAAAAATGATAAAAAATGTTGGATTCCAATGGAACAAGCTCTTCGATTTTTCGCTTTCACGATCTGTTCGGTAAAAGCGTGTACGACTACGTGTTTTCCGCGATAACGGTTGGAGGACAAATTCGAGCCCGAGCGAGACCGTTCCACCAAGAGATATCTTATAGAAAGCTCAAATTATCGTCCGAGCGTAGTCAGTGACGAGTGTCTATTCGAAAAAACACGTCAAAAAAAGATTCGCTTCAACGGAAGAACGTTTGGGTTTGTTTGGGTTGGAACGCAATTGTTTTCGGACGTAACTATTTCGTGGGCACGTTTTTTCATTATTCCAGACGTAGCTGCACCAACGGTATAAATCAGCTGTAGTAAAACTACCATCAAAGATGTAGGTGTGCAGTTATCAGATGACGTTACAAAACTTGTCGTATCGGATGTACGAATCGATTAATGAAATTGATTTTTATATTGCATTTTGGTCCGTATCATATAGATAGTGTCTATTTTTTTGCGATACTTTCTGACGAATAGTTCTTCCGTTACGTCGTACACGCTCTTGGCAAACAGACTACCCAACTTTGGAAACGTCGAATTTGACGATTAAACGATGAAAGAAAAAAGAACGCAAACGACGGAAAACTCACTTTCCTACGCGTTCCATGGTGAGTCCATCGTCTTCCTCCGCTTCGTGAATGGTGTCCTGACATGAGATTCTTTTGCTTCTGGTGAGCTTCGAACTTTCGCCACTTTCCCTGGTACCTTCAGTCTTCGTGTTAGTACTTAGATTTAATTTTGATTCGGCGTGCTCGTCCTTCGTGTTCTCCGCAGTAGCTTCACTTTCGGTCAGGTCACTTTTTTCCTCCTGAAAATCTCGAATCGGCGCTTGCTCCGCGGAGGATAACTTTAGGAGAGTCGCGAACTCCTTTCGTTCCGAAGAATCGGTTGATCTCGTTGGCTTCATTGAGATCTTCATGCTGCCACCGTAATTCTCGAAATTATTGTTGTGATTTATCTGCGAGAAAGTCACGACGTGGATGAATTGACGAAACGTCAAAAAAAAAAAAAAAGAAAAAAAGGAAATATGAAAATAGCGACGTCACTACTGGATAATCATGAAGCATCATCAGCTTTTCCATCGACGTTTCCTTCGTGACTTTTGCATTTTTCTAATTTTTTTTTTTTTTCAACACTCGTATCGATACTGGAGTCAACCCATGCTCGTTTTTCCTACACTTTGTATTTTCCAGTCACGCGCGTGAAATAAAAATAAATATATTGATTTAATTAAATTTAAATAATACGCTGTATTATTCTATTGTTACGTGACATGCATTTATTATAATTTTTTAAATAGCAATACCAATTATAATTGAAGGATTTGGAAATTGATTAATTCCGTTGATATTAGGAGTTCCCAGGATTAATAATTCGTTGTTTATCTATTTAATTTACTTGATAGAATTAAATAAATAAAATATTTGAATATTCATCTATTTAATTAAATTAATAGATTTAAATAAATTAAATATTGAATAAAATTAACATATTTTTTCATCTATTGACTCATGCAACATTTGAAACAATATTATTTATACGTGCGGCTATTTTAATTAATAATATATTATTAAATCAGGATATTCGATGTTTGAGAATAGGATTTATTAATCTATTCATTATCTTTATTATTGATAATTATAAATTAGTAACTCCGAGGATGGTCGTGTGAAATGTTGCTGTTGAATCGTCGATAAAACAAAGAGACGCGGATATAAAGAAAAAGGAAGAGGAAGGGGTATGACTATCTGATGAATCCGAGGAGATAATAGGGCCATTCGAGAGATCTCTTTTCGTCGCTTCGCGCTTTTCATCGATGCTCACCTCTTCGCGGTCTTCCTCTCCTGCTTTCTCCTCGTCTACCTCGTCCTCGGCTTCCATATCATCTGTTCATCGAATCGGCTTCAACTCCCGATTCTATCGTTACTACGTCAAACACAGGGTCCAACGAGTCCGATCTACCAGTCCCTAAATACTGGAAAACCAGCAACGGTCAAAGTTGCCCTTTTTAATCCGATCAATGTCATTGGACATCGAATTTCCAAAGTACCATCAACATTTCACCAAATTATCGTGGAAACCCAGTTTTTTGTAAAGCTTCGATCGAAACAGCGATTCTAAAGGATTTTCGTTCGCCGAAGCAACCATCGAACTAAGATTGCAACAGCGATTAAACGGTTATTAGAAAAGACGAAAAAAACGTCTTTGTCGAAGTTTCCGGCATTTTGGCGACGCCGTTGAACGCTGGTGCCGGAAAGAGATAGATTCAAACTCGAAAATGGATTCGGTGAACGCGCGGTTCTCTTATTGGATTTTCAGGTGATAGGAAAACTCCACGATACGAATCGCTACAAGTGTATTTATATCCTGATCCCTTTGGAGTGTCTCAACATTGTTCAAGGCTAGCAGCTGATCGAACGTCAAGAGCTTCCGGTCATAACTTGGGACGATCACCGATCTCAGTAACGAACCTGACGAACCTGATCAATCGGTGATCGTAAGAAGCTTCGATAATATCAGGAATAAACAACCTCTTAAGAGGAATTATGCCAAATAGAGAATGTTTGTTCACTTTCGTCAACGAGAAATCCGGAAGTCGAGAAATCGACGCTAGTGATCGATCTTTCGCGACAATCCTGAGCACTGCGCGCGTAAATCAATTTTCCCTAACCTTTCGTCAATATTTCCTTGAACTTGATGAAATTCGAAAAGGACATTAGTCAGGTAGCTCTGGTCGATCGTCATCTACGGTTCCCTTGAGAAATGTCAATCACTCGGATCGCGAAAGCTTAAGAATGGAGAGCAAGAGCTCGATTACGAGAGGCGGCGCGCGCGTTGTCCTCGTAGTACAGTCGTCAAACTATCAATCTCAATCGCTTCCGGCTTATGCCGCGGCCAACCTTGGCTCTTCGCGAACCGCTTTGCGGATCGTTTCGTCCATTGATGGAGAGAGAGAGCGAGAGAGAGCGAGGAAAAGAGAGAGAGAGAGAGAGAAAGATGAAAAACCGTGACGAAGTAAAAGATTTGGTATTCAAGGATCGTTCTCAGCAGATTCAAACTTTCGTTATTTCCGAAATGCTCTCGTTTCCTGATTCTTCGAGGTCTTTTCAAACGATTAGACGAAACTCTGCTAGCAACCATCACATTTTTATTTTCAATGTTTCAATTTTTAATTCCAATATTTCAATTTTTCAAATTCAATTGTTCAATTTTTCAAATTCAATTTTTCAATTTTTCAAATTCAATTTGTCAATTTTTTAATTTTCAATTTCAATTTTTCAATGTTTCAATTTCAATTTTTCAATGTTTCAATTTCAATTTTTCAATGTTTCAATTTCAATTCTTCAATGTCCAATGTTTCAATTTAAATTTTTCAATTTTCAGTTCCAATTGTTCAATTTTTTAATTTTCAATTCCAATTTTTCAATGTTTCAATTTCAATTCTTCAATTTCCAATGTGTCAATAAAAATTTTTCAATTTTCAATTTATGTTTCCCAATTTGCAATTTCAATTATTCAATTTTTCAATTTTTAATTTCGATTTTTTAATTGCAATTTCTCAATTTTTTAATATTGAATTGTTCATTTTTCAATCGCAATTTCCAACAATCAATATTTTCCAGTACCAGAACTTAGACCTGAATAAATTCTCGTCTCGACAAGTTGTAATACAAAAATGATTATTATTCCAAACAAAACCAGGTGACACGTTGACGATTCTTGAATGTGACCCGGAGATTCGAGGGGGTCGACGCACGCAAATTCATCGTTATCCCTTTGTATCGTATCTCGAACGATCGTTTACCTAAATCGCTTCCGTCAAGTCTGACCTTGTGAATTCAAACGCGTATTTACTTTCCCCCATCAATACCGGAAATGGATAAGCCATTATTTAATCGCGGACTCCTCCGGTGTACCAAAAACAAACAGAATACAACGTTGATCAAAGATTTACACTTTATTCATCACGCAAGGGAGGACTCGGGATTGTTAATTTCCCTTGAAAGAAAACACGATCTTTGCGTCCGTATACAGATGGAGTTACGACGATGAGCGTTTGAACGTTCGATGTATCACGCTATTCTTCAGCGACCAAATAGTATTCACGAGACAATTCGCACTTCCATAGAATTTTATTCCCTATCCATGAATCTAGGAATCCCGATGACGTTTCTTTTGAAATGAGATTTTCAATCGAAAAATCAAAGTCGCAGAAGACTCGTTACAGGTTGTAACCCATACTGACTAAAAACGTTCAAACGAACAAGTAAAATGATCAAAGCTGTATCGAAATCGACACCAGCTGATACAAGACTAAAGGACAAAAAAGAAAAGGGTCGAATCAACGATATTACGATTTGTTCACGGTTGATGACAACGACGGTTGCCTAAGGCAAATAATACCCGCGTTTTACGTGGCACTAATGTCTTCAAAGGCTCAACAATCTTTAACAATTTTTTCACGGGAGAAAAGCTACAGCGTATATGTGTCAAGGTGACAAAACGTTACACGCGGTTTCCAATCTCTAATCTCACGTTCCACTAATATCTCGAACGGCGTTATTTATCTCGAGCTTAAAAAAGCCGCCGAAAGCTTTTCAACGAAAAGAGAGTTTCGTTCGAAAAAGCAAAAACAAACCAAAAAAAAAAAACAACAACAACAACAACAACAACGATACATAAACGATCGTTGCACGAATCCCTGTCAACCGGGATCCTCACCGTGTCTGGTTAAAATCTTCGGGATAATAAATCAATCCGTGAAACGAAACATCGACGAATCGTCGATATTCGATGGGAGCAACATTCGACGAAAAAACTTGTCCTCATCGTTGACCGATGAAACGTCAGTTTTAAATACGAAACTGGGAGTTTCGTTGTTTCTTCGTTCACCGATCATGACACCGATTACAAGAATCGAGGATCGTACGAGCGTTTATATATTCCGTTTGTTTGTTTTTTTTTTTTTTTATTGCTCCTCGAAATGTATTTTTCCTCTTTTTATTTATATTTTTTTGTTATTATTTTCTCGTTTTGCTTTTTTCTTTGTCTTTTTTGTTCTTTTCTTTTTCTCGTTTTTTCTTTCTTTTTTTTTCTTTTTTTTTTTTTTTTTTTGATACGCGATGAGCTCCCTTTGGGCGTGCACCGGTCGAAAGCTCCGAGCTTACTGAAGCCAGGCTTCGATGGGAAACCACAGTGAGCGCCCGCCCAACGCGCGTGTACGTGTCGAAAGGGACGGAACGAGAAACCGAGTGAAACCGATGGATCGACCTCGAGCGTGAAAGAGGGAGATAAAAGTACGAGACGGAAAAAGATCGTCCGTCCCTCCGGAGGCGAAGAACGCGCGGAGAGAGAGAGAGAGAGAGAGAGAGAGAGAGAGATAGAGATAGAGAGCTTTCGTGTAAGTTTGTACGTGGATGAACGTTGGCTGAACGTGGAAGCTCACGAGGTGAGAACGTATTTGTCGATGTGTATATAAGTTTGTACCCCGAGGTTGTGTGCGCCCGAGCTTGTGCTTGTTCCTCGTTTGGTTGGGTGCGAGATCGATACGGTGCTGGTTCGCTGCTGGTCGTCGTCGTCGTCGTCGTCGTCGTCCTCGTCGTACTGGTGGTGATGCTGGTGGTGGTGGTCGTCGACGTCGACGCGCTACTCCTCGTACAGGGTCCCGGACGCAGCATCCCCGCTCGGCCCGAAGGGAAAATTTGTTACGACCGCCTGGCGGTGGTGGAACGATACGAATTGTGCCGCCGGTCGACGTATACCCTAACTCGTGCGCGTGTCCCGTACGCCGGATCTTTCCCCGGCCCACACAACACGATTTTCACCGTGAAAGGAGACCTATCTACCGAAATCCCGGAGCTACGAGGAATTTCGCGTTATTTCGGACTCCCTCTCCCCGAACACTGAACCAACCTCGCACCGATTTTTATCACCGCGGTCTTTTTTTTTTTTCTTTTTTTTTTTGTTTTTACGATTTATTTTTATCATTTTTTTTTTTGTTACTGGAAAATCATTTTTTTTGCCCATTTATTGGGTAGCATTTTGATCCACTTTTTCGTGAATTTTTAAATATATTTATATTGATTTAATATATTTAATATATTAATGTTAATTTAATTTATTTAATATATTAATATTAATTCAATATATTTGATATATTAATTTAATATATTGATATTAAATTTATATTACATTTTTGTACCAAATATATTAATATTTGGTACAAAAACTCGATAAAGCTTTATATATTTGTTTTTTTTTTTTTTTTTTTGTTTGTTTTAAATAAAGTTGTGCTTTTTTTTTTAGACGAGTTTTATCGCCTGGATAAGACGACGTTCAGAGTAGGATTTT
>JAPYZI010001886.1:0-38167 GCA_030523105.1 Ophioninae sp. A BG-2022a | reverse complement strand
ATATATATATAAGTGGATCATCCATATATATATATATGGATGAGTAACGTACAGATATCGTTGTATGCGATGAGCTGAGTGCTGATTTGAATTATCTTTGATGATAAGATAGGTCCCGAGATTATGCAGAATATAATATTATATATTATAAATGATAATGTTATGTTCAATATTGTAATCTTATTTTGATTTGCATAACTTTTAGATTTTTATTAAATAAAAATATAAATTGACGGATAAATCAACAGATAAACGAATAAATAAATGAACAAATGATATAAAAATATTACAATAATATTTTGTATTATAACATTCTGATATCATTTATTTATTTTCAAGTTCATTTATTTTTGCTTTCGTCAATTAATTAATTTATTGATGAATTCTTTAATTTTCTTAAAATTTCTATATTCGAGGAGTACCTGATTCAAATTTCAAGTGATAATATCAAAAATTCACGAAATTACAATTTTTCAAATTAAAAAGTGCTTTTTTCTTGCGTTTTCATTGCTTCCCATATTTTTTCAACGATTATCCATTTCATTTTTCACAAATCAATTTTTCGTGCGTCATCAACAATGTTCAAAGAATAATAACTAATTTTTAAAACTATTTTGGCTTCATAATTCGATCTCGATTATTTTTTGAAAATTGAATGTCCCAGTATTACAACGAAATGAGTTAATAAAATTAAGTAATTTTTTCTTTTGCTTTCATAAACCCAATTTTTGGGTTTAAGCAGTCCACCCTTTAAAGTGGGCCACCCCCTTAAAGTCGATGAATTTGTCGACCGTAAAATGGGCCAAAAGAGCCGAAAGTCTTTCAGGGACGAAAAGCACGGAAGTTAAATCCGTCGAAACGTTACGGGATTATATTGCGAGTCTGGAGACGGTAAAGGTGCACAGGGAAAATTACGAGGACTGGAAAGGCGCTTCTTCGATATGTGCCTTGAAACCGTAAACTTTCGTCGTTCAATCCCTCCCCTCTTCTGCGCCTCCTGAAGTTGAAGCTCAGGTGGCGACTGCTTCATGTTTCTTCAAAAACTCTTCCCCCCCTCCCCCCTCTTTCCTCCCACTCTTCCTCCGTAATTTTCCTACGGAGTCAGTTCTACGTGCCTTTTTCCCTAGGTCCCAGAAGCACGCCGTTAACAGGTGGCACGCTGCATACGATTTGGAAAGACGTATACGTATCCACGCACACACAGAGATCGAACACTGCACGAGTAGATTTGGTTGTCCAACAGCTTAAAGTTTCGAACTCGACTCGTATATCGAGAATTTTGATCGCTTGAAGTCCATCATGTGGCAGATGCATTTTATTCATAGGTTATCTTATGCGAATATCGATATTCATATGTTTATTCATCGTTTTGTTTATTTATTTTGTGAATTATTGGTAGACAATATTTATGTATTTATTTATTCATTCGTTTCTGCATTTGTTTATTTATTCGGTTGTTCGTGCATTCATTTGTACATTTATTCATTTATTTATTCATTCAGGCATTCATTTCTGCATTCCGTCATTAATTGATTCATGCTTTTATTTATTCATTTATTTGTTCATTTATTTATCTATTCATCTATGCATTCATTCCTGCGTTTATTCATCCATGCAGTCACTCGTGCAGTTATTCATTCGTTTGATCATTCATTCATGTATTTATTTATTTATGTAATTATTGAATTATTAATTCAACAATTTATCGCTCATCTTCACAGAAGCTTATTGTTTCATTACTCAAAACCACGTACCTACTCGTCAATGTAATGAAAGCAAACTTTTCATTGACGTAAGCAGATTTATATAATCATTATTCAAAGGATTGCTTTTTAATTTTGTATTTTTCTATACACATATAGAAATTAAGGTTGAATCATCGCAATTTCTATAATTATCATCGTCATTATCATCATGAATCATCAAGATAATAATTTTTTGAAGAATTTGAAATTCACTCATGAATTTATTAAAAAATCGTAATTACTCATCGTCATAATTATTATCATCATCATCAACATCATCATCATCATCATCATCATCATCATCATCACTTGTTTAAAAATTTAAAATTCATAAATGAATTTATTAAAAAATCGTGATTCCTCGTCGTCATCATCATCATCGTCATCATTTTTTCAAAAATTTGAAATTCATAAATAAATGTATTAAAAAATCGTGATTTCTCATCATCATCATCATCATAATCACCATAATCATAAAAAAAAAAATTGTATTCGAAATTCACAACTGACTCGATTAAAAAATCATAATATCTCGGATTTTCCATCGGAATTGTGGCCGGAAAACGAACTCACCGATTTTGATGACTGGTGGAAGAGACACGGCGGTTGTGACGAGAATTACGATGAGAGCGTACAGAAGGGCCATCGTGTTTCCCGCGTGAATCGCGCGTGCAAGTCCAAAAAGGGTTCACCCTGGACGGCCTGTCGATTCATCAGCCTAACCGGCTACAGCATCGCGTCGTTTTCATTTCCGGTTTTCATAAGGGCTAACAAGAGCTCGAGTCTCGCACGAGCCCTTCGAGTTTCGCTAGTGATAACGATATGGAACTCCACTGATAATATCTCTCGTTCATTTGCAGCCTTGTATACTCTCGAATGCAGGTGTAATTAATTTATCGTCTCACACAGCTTTTTAGTCACCGAAAATATAGAGAAACGGAATTTCACATTGTCTCGTGGGAATCACCATTAGCGACCAGCTCTCGACGTTAATACTCCAACATGACGTTCGTACAATTATGAACCTGAAACGAAAATTTCAACCTGTTTTTACCGTACAGCCAATCCAAACAATTTGACAATTATTAATTATTCATTATCAGTTTCGTATCGCAATTATATCTTTTTGAAGGCTTTGCATAAAATACCATTCGAATGTTTAATTAATTTTTTGTTCCAATTATACAGTGCACGTAAAATTGAAAATCGAATTATAAAATGTTGCATTCACGGAATTTTGCATTCACTTAATTGGGACTGGTCATGGATTGCAATTGTAATGAGCTTTTTTTTGTAATGATATGTCATACGTATAATAGAAAATCGCATATAGAATTTTATATTTACTTAATTGAGACTTGTTATAAAATTTTGTGGAATTATGTGTCATTGAAATAGGTTTTATTGAATCTATAATTAAAATGTCATATGTATAATTAAACATCTCGTATGAAATTTTATTTTTATTTAATTATCCAAAAATGTTCACTTTTACTGAAGGCTTGCCATAAAATATTAAAAAAATGTGTATAAATACTTTTTGTTTTAATTATACGTCGTACGTATAAATATAATCATGAAACTTTTTTTTCACTTAATTGGGGCTCGTTTTGTAATATCATAGAAATAAAACAATTGAAATCCTGAATTTTTCAGTTATACATTGTATAATTAAAAATCTCATATGGAATTTTATTTATTATTTAATTATCCAAATAAGTTCATATTCACAGATGGCTTGGGATAAAACATCGGAACGTGTAATTGAAACAATTTTATTTTTGTAACATGCTTTTTGGGGTGTTTGAAAAAAAAATTAATGCTTTTTTTTATTCATTTCCCTGGATCTCCTCATCTGTCTTATTAACTTCTATATTTCCTGCGCAGCTAAAAAAAAAGTAGAAAAATGCGAGAATGTGAAATTGGATAATTGAGAATAATCAAAGTCCCTGTTTCATCGAGGACTGAATAAAAACGCAGCAACTTCAAGTACATTTCTCGACGTTTAAATTTCTTTTTTTTTTTTATTAACAAAGCTGGCAACATTTATTATTTTTTTTTTTTCATTTTCATTGAGAGTCAGTTAGAGCACATAGTCCGCGAGACACGAAGTATTTCGTGCCTTTTCCCATAAATCTCTGTCCTTTTTTTATCTCTCTCTCTCTTATTTCCTCATCAACGTCGGGACGTCGGTCTAAAAACTCTGAATTCAAGCCCCGTTGAGCTAACTCGTGTGCTCACTTCAGCCCTACAAAACGTTCACTTTCATATTCGTCATTTCGTTAAAGCTCGACAGCTTTTGGCATACTCGATTCACAAAACTTTTGGATTTTGTGTATTAAAGCTATGAGGCGTATAAAAAAAGGAAAAAAAAAAGAAAAAAAGAACGATTCCTCTTCATTTTTCTAGCGAAAATCAAATAGTACGAAAGTAAGGGATATTTCCACTGGTCTACACTTGGGATATTAAATTTCATAGACATTAGCCACAGCCTGATGTTTTTTTTCGTAAGTACTATAGTACAAGTGAATTTTTTTACGTCTCTGAAATTACTCGTTCATTGGGTGACAATTGCGACGCTGTTTCGATATAAAAAAGAGACAGGAGTGCAAAAATATAAACGCGTGGAAGACGAAGCGAGTAGGAATTTATACGGGCCAATAGTTGGATGGGTGACCCACTTTTTATTTAATAACTATTTCATTTATAATTAGTTTGTATTTAATCATTGTTTATATAATTATTAATATTATTAGATTTTTATATTACTAGTAGATTTATCATTAATTCTATATTATTATATTATTATTATTTTTATGATATTTTTGTAATTATTATATCATATAATAATTGATTTTATAATTAGTCATCATTTCGCATTTTTTTTTCATATATTTACATTTTTACGTTTTCTATTAATTAACAATTTTGTCTTTAAGCCTAACTAAAAATATACCCTAAAATACCTCAAAATTCAATTAATATAAATGAATGAAATAAATCAATAAAAAACAAATTAATACGAATATAGTCAATGAATAATCCCACATTTTCTTCGAGTCTCCCGAAACCAAAAGTCAAAAATTCCTAATTACGAATCATGCTAATTAACATCCTCTACAGCTCGAAAAATTAATAAATGTCTAATTAAAAAGCATCTTCTCACAAAAATTGCAGAATCTACTAATTCCTTCTAAACTTTTTTTTTCACACATATTGAATGATTATTTTTTTTATTCGTGTTTCATTTTACGTACACGGTGAAAATATTTCACCCGGCGCGTAAATATCACCCCGTTGGATTATTTCGAAGTAATTTCGAAAAAATGATACACAAATATGGTAAATAAGCCACTGCCTCATATTTCGATGTAGGGTGACCGCGAAATCGTCCGACCGGGATTTATACGGATTTTCCGGTCTCGTTGTGCAAATTCATTTACTATAATTGTTTTACATTTGCATAAAGACGTACGAGGGGACTTCACTGTTGGGCTCGTACGTTCTTTCGGTTTCTCTCGTTGCGAATATGAGCTCAACATGTTGCCCCGGAGCATGTTCGTTTCTGGCTGGATTACAAAAACGAAAAGTGAGCCAATCTGGAGAACAATGTACGCCGCGCTAAAACCCGACCGAATACAGTGCCGGACCGCTTTGTCACGAGCGTCACAACAGTCTGATGGGGGTTGGAAAAGCGACGAGGGGGAGGGGGGTGGAGGCCTGTCGTGTATGTTCGTTGATGCAAATCCAATTTCATTTGCCCGGACGCAATGCATTTAAATTATCTTTCCTCCTCATACGATATTCTTCATCCCTCTTTTGAGGCTTTGCGTTTTCACTCCTTTTTTCAATTTTTTTATTTTTTTTTTTTTTCGTTGCTCGTACACGGTACGGTGACGGTTTTCGCGTTGGCGAGAGTGACGTTGCAGCTGAAATAACTTTGTAGGAAGCTCGGGCATGGGGATTTAATTATGGGGGCTCAAGCTTGAAATTTTGAAAATGGGATTTTTGTGTTTTTTGTTTTTTTTTTGCGTCGCGTCTTTTGCAGTTTGAAACTTTAATTTTCGCGTGCGGATGAGAGGGAGTAGAATTTTTTATAGTTTGCTGGGTCAATGATTCTTTGGGGAGGGGCTGTTTTGGAAAGAATCGAATTATTAATTAGAACAGTATGGTGTGGGTTGTTTGTTTTGATATATTTATCTTTTTTAATTGAAAATATTTTTTACGTGTTATATTTGATGTTATGTAAGTTGTAGGATATATTGTTGTATATTTAATAAAAAATCTTCCTGTATTCTAGATTATGAATTATAAATTATAATTAATTATGAAAAAATGTATGCTGAGATTGAAAATCGATTTTTTTTGGAAACAAGTATTTCTTGTCAGAAAGTTTCAGTACTGAGTAATTATGGAGTATTTTTATTGGAAACATTGTCGAACCTTTAAGAATTCCGCGTCTCTCTAAATGGTGCTTATTTCTTTTTTCTCCTTTTTCTAAATATTCTATTTTTTTTGCATTTTTTTTCCATTTGTATATTTATTTTCCATTTCATTTATTCTATTTGCATTTCGTCTATTCTTTTTTTGTGCTTTTTACGTCTCTATTTTTGCATTGTTTTTTATTTTTATATTTTCTTTATGTTTTCAATTTCTCTATTTTTTTTTTCATTTATTTTTAATGGACCAAAAAAACAGGGGTTAGTCACGTGTATGCATTACACGTCATGGTACATGGTCAGGGTAGTCTACGTATTGTAAAAACGTAGCTCACGTAAAACGAAGCATCTCTACGACCCCTGCAGGTCACGTGGTACATACGAGGGGATGAGGTTTGCACACGCTGGACAAGCAGCGAGGAAAAAGATGTACCTCGAATTTCCCTTGTAAATCATCTCACTGTACACGTTGCACACTGAAATTTCGTTCGTCGGTTTTCTACTACCCCGAATACCCTCTTTCTTTTCAACCCCCACCCCCCACCCGTTCTCTCGCTCTTTCTCACAACCCTCCCACGAAGTGCTCTTTTACATTCCTTTTTTCCAGTTTTTTTTAAATCCTGGTAATCCTGCATTGGCCCTTTGTTTTTTTGTTATTGTTTTTTTTTTGTTTAACTTTTTCCGGAATAATTGTGGAGGTGTATTTCCGTGGCTTTTCGGACTTTTGTTTTCGCGTCTGCGTATGCAAATTTGACAGTGCCCATCATCGAATGTTTTTTTTCCTCTCATGAGGACAGCTCGAGGAAAAAAAGAAAACGAATATTGAAAATGATTTGACGGATTCTGGAAGTTGGGATAGGGCGGAGGGTATTCGTGTCAACTTAGTAAAAAAAATATAATTATTTGACTTCCGGTTCGTCATGAAACTTGCCAGGAGAGGGAGGAAGGCTGCCTTTGCAACCTTCGGAAGTATCAATGTATTTTTTGACTTGTCACTTGTCACTTGTTCACTGTGCGATTTTGTAATCTCCGTCCTTACGACAGCTACCGTAAGCTGCATCAGGGAAAAATGTCCGAAAACATATTCTAGAAAGGTTTTTCGCATTGCCCAAGTCTAATTTTGCACTTTCGTCGAAAACTCAGGCATATTCGTAATCAGCAGTAAATTTCCGATTAAATGGATGCTTTTAAGAGTTTAAAACGGAAAAAAAAAATTTTTGACCTTACCCGACACTTTTCCGGAAACTCAAAAGTCATGAAATTTCAAAAGGCTGTAGGGTGAGCTTCTTTTATGCTATGGGCATTCATTGGACGAGATTGTCAAAGGCTTTTGCCTAACTTAAATAATGGCGTTGGATTCGTATCGATATCTCTCATTGTTTTTCCGGAAAGACCACTTAAGGTATGTATGGAAAAATTTGCAAAAATCGATGGTCCAACTTTGAAATTCTGCCAAAAATCGAAAAATCATCGGATGTTAACGATTAAAAAAGCATTTTGAAGAGAAAATCATACCGAAGAGATTGAGCACAGAGCGGAGCCCCAAATCCCAAAGGGAAAAAAGTTATCTCTAATTTAGTGAAAAAATGTAACGTCCCCAAAAATCGAAAAAAATTTTGGATTTTTAATATTTTTTTTATAGGTCCTTTACGATGTAATTTGATCCCCTGAATACGAATCTACCACTAATTTCCCGAAAAACCAAACATTTCTATGAAAAAATTGTAAAAATCACATTAAAACGCGTTTTTCTTTGCTTTGTTCCATGCTTTCGACAAAAATTTCATGATATTCTTAATCAGCATAAAATTTTCTATCAAATAGACAATTTTAAGAGTTTAAGAATGAAAAAAAAAAATTATGTTCGACTTTCCCGGCCACTTTTCCAGAATCTAAAAAATCACGAAATTTCAAAAGGTCATAGAGTCAGTTCTTTATATGCTATGGAGATTCATTGGGGGGTTTTGGAATTTAAAAAATACGTCCTATAAAAAGTGTGTGGAAAAATATGTACGAACAATGTTTAATTCTTCACAAAAAAGTGTTGAATTTTTATATTTTCCAGTTCTTAGCCTTTTTTAGATGTATTAACCCTTAAGGCACGGATATCCGGAGTACATTTGCATCGTGAGATAGGAGTATGGAGAAGAAGGACCAAGGAATCCCCGAGAATCCAAACTTGTACTTGTTTAACCGTATTTCTTAGGGATCCGTTCACCGAGTTCTGACGAGGCCTTAAGGGGGCAGGAGTTACGAGGGATATCGAAGGGATTGTCGAGCGATGTAGGAAGACTCCCCAAGGATATTGTGTGAATTTCCGAGGGATGCTTGACACGCTGAAAAACGGGGGATGAGGCAGGTGGATTTAAGGGGGTCGTCGGGGCGATGCTTTCGATGAGATACCGTTGAAATTCTCGTGGGATATTCCAAAGATTCCTTGAAGGATACTCCCAGGATTTCGCGCGGATTGGCCCAAATTTTCAAGGCTCTTTGATGCCTAACTGAATACCATTCCTTCAAGTCAAGATTCAGACGTACTCTCGAAGGGGGTTGAAAATCTTTTACGAGTACGTTTTCGAGAAATATATTTTGGAAAATCCTGATTGGGTTTTTCCAAGTAGAATTTTTCAGTCACGAAATATTTTCAGGTTCAAAGTCGAGGCTGGATTGTTGTAACTTTGAATATTGATTTTTTTATCATGATTACAGTATGTGATAACTTTAATTTTTTACAATTTTTGCAATGCAATTTTTATCATCTTTTTCTTATATCCTAAAATTGTCTTTTTTCATTTATTATGAAAATAACATTCATTTATTATGAAAATAAAATACAAACATATTATTTTTCAAAAAAAAAAAGTAAAATGAATTAAAAAATGTAAAATAAACAATGACCTTTATTATCTCTTATCCCACATATCTTTATATTTATTTATTAAATTTAATTAATATCAATAAAAATAAAGAATAAATTCAATTTTGTTTTCATTCTTTCGAGCTCAATCTCAAACCTAAAAAACATAAATTAAAAAACGAAAGTAAATATAAAATAGAGGATAATATTGACAGTCTTAATAATTCTTTTTGATAATCTTTTAAAAAATCGCTCAATCGTATTTTTGCAAACACTGTATAATTTTTTTTTGCAAAATTTTCGTGTTTTTTCTATCATATGTGAAAAGGGTCTGAAACTTTGTAAATATCGGCTGAGATCTGTTATACGGCCAAGTAAATAGACAGACCACAAAAAATGTTTGCTGCAATCCCTTCGGGTTTAGGAGTTGGTGTACGTAATGAGGCAGACCGCTTAAAATTGCCATCAAACAAGATGGGGATAAAGAGAGCGAAAGAGAGTGAGAGAGGGGATAGACTGGCGAGCAAACACGATGGGGGTGGAAAAGTTAGCCGTTCCTAAATTAGGTTAGCGCAAATCCCTTTAGGGTGACTCTAATAGTGGGAGCGTGAGTTGCATGTCGCTGGACGAGCAACAACCCTTTCTCGCCTTATTTCGAGGGGACCTTTTTTTATTCTTTGTGTCCTTTTCCCGCTTTCTCCCTTTTTCTTCGACTTTCTCCAACTTTTGTATTATTCTTCAACCCTTTTTTTCCCCTCATGAAACTCTGTCGTAATGTTTTTTCATTTTTTCGTTTTATTTAAAAACAATGAATGTTTATAATATTTTTAACATTGTTTTCGTAATAATAATTAATACACATATTTATTAATTATCGATTTGGTTAATTATAGATTTTTCTGCACCCTTGGAAAATAATATATTATTTACCGATGTGGATTTTATTTATGAGATTTTTCGTCGTTGTTTCCTTTTTTTATATTTGTTTTACCATTATTTTTATTTTCAGCGTGAGGATTATTTTAATGGGATATTAATAGGTTTTATGGAGTAATTTTGGAATCAAGCGTAATAGCGAAAATAATAATAATATTTATTAAAAATATGATAAATACGATAAATATTCGTTATTAATATCATTATTATACACTAAACGCAATAATTAAAGGATAACTATTTTTGTGCCAAAATTCATTTTAAAAAATAAGCTAAAGTTGAAAGAAATAATTTGTCATCAGAATACAAATTTTTGAATGTAAATATTAAATAAAATGTAACTGACGTCATAACCATTTTTATTAAAACATAAAGAAAACCTTATCTTCGTGAAAACTTCACTTCATAACCCTTAACGGGCCGGTATGACGCTGATGTTTAAAAAATACGTCGGAACCAAACAACCTGAGCTATAAAAAAAGATGTGACACGAAGGCTGATAGTCCGAAAAATATTTTCGTTCACCCTGTTCATGTCCACAACCCTCCCATCGTCAATATTCCCTGAAAGACTCCAACGAGTGCGAATACAGAGCTTATTGAAAAACAAAAAATAATTAAATAAATAAATACAAATAAACGAATAAATGAAAATTCATAAATAAAAAAATATGAATAAATAAATAGAAATAAAATGAGAAACAAAAATAAATGAATTAATAAAAAATATGAGAAAAATTATACGAATAAATAAACAAAAATAAATAAATAAAAATAACAAACAGTGGAATCTCGTTTCGTGTTTTTCAGGAACGGCGGACGAACAAATCGTCCATCGTCAAATGACAGCTTTTTCTCGCTTCATTCGGTATTCCGGTCGTCCGTAAGATAAAAAAAAAGAAAAGAACGGCAAGCAAAAAAAAGTTGTCAAGACGATTGGGTCGGAGGAAAAGTTACTCCGCAAAACCCCAAGCCTGCCAGCCTCCACGCCCTTTTGAAGTCTCTCAATCTTCCGCGAACTATCGCGTCCTACATTTCGACGAGTCCTATCGGAGTAATTTTTTTTTTCTTCTTTTTTTTATCCTCCCACCACCATTTATCTTGGCAAATAAGTTGCACGTATACAAACGTAGACAGGGACCCGAAATACACGAAAGTTCGATTCGATGGCAGTGTGGCTGAGTTCTATTTTTAGTAGTCCTAAAAGTGGGGTCCGCAAGGAAAATGGAGACGCCACGTAGTAATACTTATTCAAATCATGCCTATGGAAGTTCAGACGAAAAAAGAAAAATAAGCTTTGGAGGAAAGTAAATGGACTCAAATCACACGATATTTCACGACTGCCCATGGCAAAACGAAGAGGAGGGGTATGACAAAGTTCCCTTGATTTTCCAAATTGATTCTGATACGGTCGACACAAATATGAGGGTACACAAAAGTGGGTTGAAGTTTGGGTGGATTGATCGTATATCCTCGAATAAATTATTATTTATTATCTCTGGAATTAATTATGAATGGTTTTTAATAATCATTTATTGAAAACCATTAATATTATTATTATTTATTATATCTGGAATGAATTATTAATGGTTTTTAATAATTGGAAACGAGCATATATTGGTATTGGAGGGTGAGAAATAATAATTGCTGTTGGTAATTGGAATGTAATAAGTAGGTAATGGGAATAATTATAATCAGAATATTGTTAATAACTTATTTTATAAATGTCTGTCAATCCTAGTTAAGTAGTATTTATAAATGGAATATTGTTAATAATCCGCATTTATCTTTAATATTTTAATAATTTTGTTCGGTTCGTTTCGGTTAGTTTGGACTTATTTTGATGTTTTTCGAATTTTTTTAGTTGATTTTGGTTTATTTGGGTTTGTTCAGATTTGTTTGGGTTTATCGAGGTTTTGTTTGGATTTATCCAGGTTTTTTCGGGTTCGTCGAGGTTTGTTTTGGTTTGTTTTGATTTTATTGAGTTTGTTTGGGTTTATATCAATTCATTTGGGTTTGTTTGGGTTTCTTTTTCGAATACGTCCAGGTTTACTTGATTCTGTTTTTGGTTTGGTCTTCATGTTTATTTTTTCGTGTTTGTCCAGGTTTGTTTACGCATGTTTGGGTTTATTTCGATTTGTTTGTGTTCAGAGACATCCAGGCGATTTTTCGTGCGTCACGATTTTTTGAAAACGATCCTCGAATTCAGAACTCTTCGAAATTACCTTTCCCCGTTTATACACGTCGGTCCATAAGCCGGTGTGAACACACGATCGTGATACGTTCGATGAAATAAAACTGGCGTCCCGGCACGAATCAACCCTCGGGACAGAGTGAGCGAGGAAAAAAGTGAGGAAAAAGTAAAATTCAACGAGAGCGAGTGGATCGGCCACGATCGACACGGCGCGGTTCCTGCAGAGATGAAAACACGAAATTTCTTTTCTTTCTTGCTTTTTTTTTCTTTCCCTCCTGTTCGAATGGCCAGAGGCTATATCTGCGGGGGAGAGCTTGGATACTCCGGGGATTTACGTATGAAGGGACCCAGAGATATCGCTCAACGGTGCCCTCAGGAAAACTGCCTGAAACGACGAAGACGAAGAAAACATCGAGCAGAACAGAACAAAAAAAAACGAGACAAAAAGGAAAAGAAAACTAAAGTACCTAGAGGCGAACAAAAAAGCTGAAAAAATCCTGGATACGTTTAAGGGGTCAGGCTACGACGAAAATTTCGAATGATCGTTCGTCCTTTGAGGCTATTCAAAGTGAAACGGCTGGAATCACAGATTTCATGTAAATTTGCGATTTCGACGATAAATACAATAAAAAAACTTCAAACGCGTTTTCTTTTTTCTACATTACGTTTGGGCGATTCTTATACACTATAATTAGTCGTTTCATCTTAACTGACGTTTTTATTTTCAACATTTTTTAAGAATTACTTCTCTCCAATACTAATGTTTTTCATCGGAAAACTGAAAAGCATTGAACATTTTTTTTCTCGAGGATCGAAACACGATAACGATCAGCGAATGATGATGATGATTATTATTATTATTATTATTATTATTATTATTATTTATCAGCAAATGATTCTCATCATTTTTATTCTTATCAGTAAATTATTCTCACCATCTTAATTATTAAGAGTAATTATTAAGAGTAGTTATTTTTCCGGATTGATTATTTTTATAAAATTATCATACAAAATAGCAAAATATGAAAAATTTACTTGTCGAGTTTATCAATTTCACGTACGCTTAAGTTCTCATTTTTACATCCTCCCATTTTGTTTCTTGATGGTATTGTCATCATACCGAATAATTAGTTAAAAGTCAAACCATTAAAGCACTTAAATTCAATAAAATATTTCTCACATTGTTTTAAAAGGCAATTTCATGTTTTTTTTCAATAAAAAAAATAACAATTACATTTCGGGCCACTTTCCAAATAAAAACGAGCGAACAAAAAGTTCCACGTTTTCTCGTATTCTGGTAATAGAGACAAATGTTAAAAACTCGATAAAAAAAGAACAACATATGGAGGCTCACGTTCCATTTTATTTTGATCTTGATCAATGGAAACGATCGGAGGCTCGACGAAACGGAACGTAAAATCGGAATTGCCGGGTAAACCCGTGTCGAAAATAGTCGATAACCTCGGGGCACTCTGGGCTCGTCAAAAGAAGCTAACGTTGCCAATATCACAGATGTAACATGGACCGTGATGGTGTTTTATTCGACCTAACTATAGATCGTGTTTTATTAAAGTTCTATTAGAGATTCTATTGTTCTTCGAAATGGTGATCTTTTTCGAAAAATGTGAGCATCGCTTATCCATTTCTATTGAAAAGTGGCATCGCTTGTTTGCTTTGGAAAAAATAATTTGTTTATTGTAAAAAGTGTACATCATTACACGAAACAATGCCATAAAAAAATATCCAAATAAACATTTAATATTCATTTGTATTTGGATATTTTGTTATCAAATTGAATTTGAATTTTGTGAAAATGTATTAAATTGTGTTTTTTTTTTGTAATTAAAATTTAACTTTAATTACGGTTTTTCATGGAAGATAATGATTGGTTATTCTTTTTATACTTAAAAGTTTAATCATTTTTTATATTCAAAAGTTTAACCATTTAGATATTTTTTTAAATGATTAAAACTCAATTAAACATTATTTTACGAATTTAGTGAATCGAAGTATTATAAAATAATTATTTTAATTAATTATCGCCCAATTTTTATAGTACGACCCAGTATATACAATAGTTTAATTTTGCAAATAGGAAATAATTATACACAATAATAAAGAGGATTAAAAATTAAATTTTTAAATTTATTTTTATTTATATAGATATTCGATATTTAATGTAGATTTACTTTCCAATTATAAAACACAGGCTGCCAATTTTTTTATATTGGATTTGGAACGTAAAAATTTTATTTATCGTTTTTTATCGCGGGTTCTAAAAAACAAAACCATTTTTTTTTATCCTCCGTGCAAATGCACACAACTACGTACTAATGAAGGGTCCTGGATAAAAAAAACTCTAATAGATCGTTATGAATCGAGAGGGAGCTCGATTCATTAATAATGGCCGGGAGTTCTTGGAAAACAAAGCTATCTAAACAAAAACTGCATGAACGTGCATTTCAAGCTGGGCAAAGCTTCTGTTGAAAGAGGACAGTAATAAAAAAAAGCGTCCTAGTGTGCAATACGAACGCTCGTAACGCTAATGGACTTTGGATAACAGAGATGAAGTCCATTGATCGACCGAGTGTGAAAAAAATCGTTTCGTAATGTCCACTTTCCATTTCACACGTAAAATCGAAAATTCAGATTTCCATGTACTCGATATTACATATGAAACCGCTTATTGTTGTTTACACAAATTTCGACATTTTTCAAAATTTCAATTTCATCGGACTTGGCTCCCGCAACGTTATTACTCTTCCAAAAACGGAAAAGAACCACGAAAGGAGAGAGATTCGCGAAGATTAAGGAGACAAAGGGGGCAGAGCTGGAAGAGCTCGAGGCGGTACTAAAAAGAGCCTATTAGAAATGTTTAGAGGATTGTAGAAAGGGCTAGTACGAGTCTATTATATCTGAGGGAGATTACTTCGAAGGGAACCAAATAGATATCTTTGAAAAAATCAATATTTTCGGAGAAAAACAAAAAATCGCAAAATTTTTTGAAGATACCTACTGGGTCGATAGAGAAGTGTTTCGACGACGTTTCTTTTCTGTTTCTCTCATTGAATAGCGATAACTGATCAATTTCTCTATTACACGTACACTCATTTGTTCGGGCGAAGAATTCTCCAATTGACAAGCCGTAATTGGTCGAAAACTGATACCCCCACGTCACGCTCCATTATCACTCGTTTTGCGTCATTCCGAGCCAGAAATGAAACGCACCAGGGACCAACCACCGTTAGCCCTTTGACTGATACAACGCGGTCTTTATTGACGCAGCCAGGTGTTAATAAACATATCACGAAGCCCCCGTGTATCACCATTTCCATCATGGATGAATATGTGGATCCACAGATCATTAGGGAAAAAGTGGACAGCTGTGGGATTGGAGAGTACGTGTTATTCGATGCGTACGAATCACGTATCGCACGTATCGTTGGGTTTCGGCTGGATGCACAATGCGGTTGCAACCGTACGAGCCCAAGTACCGTTCTGGCGTCGTATCTCATCTGGGTCGATCCGTTTTCCCCCTCGATCGACCCGAAACCACGTTGGGAATTCTTTTTTATTTTTCGTTTTTTTTTTCGGCAATATCTGGGTTGTACCCACAGAAAGACTTATCGAGATCTGAGGCTGGCTATCGGAGTATTGAAAACGATCGTTCCGCTTTTTTTTACTCGTAAATTCGTTCCTCGGGGAGGCTCTCAATATTTTATAACGGCAAACGATTTAGGATATGCAAATACGAAAAACGGACACGTCGATGTTTTATTAGGGGTTTGGAAAGTTAAGAATCATTTTTTTTATTTCGAGTTGGAAGAAGTTATAATAATCATATTTTCTTACAGTCGATTTGGAAGGTTTAAAATCGGTATTTTTTATTTTATCGGGAATTTGAGAGGTTAAGAATTTTTATCTTTTTTTATTTTTTTATTAGAGAGGTAAGGAATCATTGTGTTTTTCGTTATTGTGGATTTAGGAGGTTACGAATGATCTTTTTTTTAATCTGGATTGGAAGAGGAAATAACCATAGTTCGATTACTTTTGCGGATTTTGAAATGGAATAATTATTCATGATTTTTTAACTACTTTATATTATTGAATTTAATTTAATCTATAGACGAGGAGGGTAGAAAATTGTGTAATATTTTTTATTGAAAATGAAGAAAATAAAGAACCGATTGATTCTTGGGTGACCATTTTCGACGAACCATCATTCTCTACGAGGTAGCTCTTTGCCAATTTTCTATACCTTACTGAGCTCAGTTACGATAAAACTTTTCAGCTTTATTCCTGATACAAAAAAGAGTCAGAAAATGGCAAAGTAGAAAATACCTCGTTGAGGAAAATACCACGACTTTGTACTATCGTTTGTTTGATAATTCCCCATGAAAGTATCGAAAAACTTCTATATAAAGCCATATTGTTTTTCCCGGTTCCATCTTCGATCTCTTCCAAAGCTACCTTTCTAGAGTCAAAAAGACAAAAAATAAAAGCCACAGACTATAAAAAAGAAAAAAAAAACAGGAAAACCCAAGCTTACCAGGTTCAGCATCGATGACTTTCAGGTTCACTTCCGGTTTCCTCGTTCCATCCAGGAAACGATAAGAAATGATCAATTAATGATCATTAAAACGACGTAAAACCGTAAAACAGGACAAAATGGATTGACCCCCACGAGGAAATCCAGCAAATACAGCAGCTTCGATGATTGGTTGGCGAATGAACTTTTGGGTTGAAAAGAGGAGACAATTCGGTTGGCAAAGTTGGCCCGAATTAATCGAAACGTAATTTCAATCGCGAAAGACTCAGAGGTTGGGTTTTGGAAGTTGCGGGTTCTTAATTTGATATTCCGTGATCAGGAATCACCTTATCGAACCTCAAACTCTGGCTATTGTTATTATTATGGTTATGAGCTGGATTTTCACATAGGAAGTTTCGGGGTAGGTGCGAGGGAAATCGACGCGGCACCACCGTCTATCTCTATTAACGTTAACGTCGTAGAACACTATCTCGGGACGCCCGAATGATAGCCCCGTTATCCTTAACGTGACCTCAGTCGTGACACCATAGGAGAACACTCGCATCACCGCACCAAGACGACCATGAAACTTCTATCGAATCTCTGGTGTCAAATCATCCGTAATATGGTCCCGTTTTACCTCCGGGGATAACTCTCGGGCCCCCTTAACCCTCTTTCTCGTCTCGTTGCACTTCACGATATCTGATCACGGATAACGTTTATCCTTTTTTTGGAAAGTGACAGCCCTGTCGTTCTGAGGAACCCTGATGATCGTCCCATTTTGGGGAGGAAACAATGGAGGGTGCAAATATTAATTTTAGTTATATAATAATAATATAAGTTACATCACGATAAATAAATAATCGAAAAGACAAAAAATAGCAAAACATAAAATCAATCACTATGAATAAATAAAAGAATTTTTTACGTTTGCGAAAGAAGATATTAGAAGAGGATGTGGAACGTAGAGATATCAATCCAATCAATAAAATAATAAAATAAGTGAATTTACTACAAATACAACAATTGAAAGACAAAATTAAAAACAAATTTTATAAAATCACTGTAAATAAATAAACCTTTTGTAAAGTGTTATTATTAATTGTTCGATCATGGTATTTTAGTTAAATTAATATTGATATCCGAATTTTTTTCGATTATAAATTATTATTATGTATTTTTAAAAGACATTTTTATATTTATTATTATATTATATTATTTTTAAAAAATTGTTATTCATTCCAAATTATCTTTTTGTCAACTATTTTTTCACCCCGCCCACCACCTCGTTTTTACGCACACACGAAAAGAGTCGAATTGACTTTGAAGCTGAGCTTTCGAAGAGAAGTTTCAACTTTCGGTGAGCAAACTTGACTTTTCGTTCGTCCTCGCGCTTGGCTTCGAAATCACGAAAGATTTGTCAGGATTTTTGCGTATTTGCTCTCTACTTCGGTTGCGGGCGTCGAGGGACCACTACATCCGTTCGCGATTTTCCCTTCGACCCTCCCCCCCCCCCCCCGTCGTCATCGATCGTTTTTTTCATCCATTCACCACGCCGGTCTCGAAAATTAGAAGTCCTGGAACTTTCGCTCAACCCTTCACACACCCTTAATTTCTCAAGTTTAATATAAAATTGAATCATTCAATTATATTACTCGATTTTTATGAAAAAACTGAATATTTAGATCAACGATGAAAACAAGGGTTTACTGCACTTTTTAATTGAAGAATTGTTAATTAGAGTTTGATTATTATTTATAATGCATTTAACGAAAAGATATTGATTTAATTTTTTTTATTTGAGGTACTGGAAAATGAATTGAAAACATTGAATTCAAGTCCGGAATTTTTCACAGTCGCCAAATATTCGTTGCTTGATATGGTTAAATTTTTTATTTATAATAACATAGTGGAGATGTAGAAATTATCCAATTTAAAATGATGAAAAATAATAATTTTATAATTATATAATTATAGCAAGCGTATGATAGTAATAAATATCGAAATATGAGGAATAATAATAATTAATAATCGTAACGACAAATAACATTTTTTTACATCGATGGAATAATAGTCATCTGCCAGGGAAATGATGGGGTCGTTGTTCAATGATAGTGTACTAAAGATGTTAAAATAATGAAATTCAAAGTAATAAGAAATAACAATGATTCAACAACAACAACAAAAACCAGTATAGTAATAAAAAAACGTATCACAAAATTTAAAAAATTGGTAATATTTATAAATAAATAATAAAAATACTTACAACAGATAATACAATTATCGATTTCTAATAATCAAAATTACAAATAATCGAAAATGAGAATTGCCTAAATTTGTTTATACGTATCCTACAAAAGTTTCGCACCTCAAAACCCCAAACTATTTTATTTCTCCACACAACCCTTCTTCACAAATCAACGATTTATTTCTTCCCGTCCGATAGAGACGATTTTTCTTTTCCGCTTTTAAAATCTCTTTTTTTTTATCAAAATCGATTTTTGTTTAAATCAAAATCCATAACCGATCGCGAATCGGCTATTGGCACTACCGAGAATCGTTGGCAGTCGAAAGTGGGTGTAAACAATAGGAATCAATCCTCGTTACCATCGATATATTTTCACCCGCGAAATTTGGGAAGAATTATTCTTTTTTTTTTTTTTCGAAAAATGAAAACGGTCGAACACTCGCGAACACGAAAATTGGGAAATTCGGTCGAAATCAGTGTGGATCCGGCGATCGCGGAAGACGCGCGTGCACTGACTCGCCAAACTTGCGAACGAGGAGACGTGCGCGCGAACTCCATAGGGGAGGATCGACAACCGGGGGTTGCCAACCCTCTCGAACGTATATAAGAGCGAGAGAGAATGAGAGAGAGAGAAAATGCGCGGGCGCATTTCGAACTATTACATATCATGCGATTTTATTCTCCCTCTCTCTCTCTCTCTCTTTGTTTTCTTAAAATTCATATTGTGTTTTTTTGTTTATATTGCGTTTTTTAAAATTTTTCTGCGTTTTTTTGATATTTTTTGCTACATTATTATTTAGTTATTAATTTTCCGAACCCTTAATATTGTATTTTTTTGTAATTTTTGTCTTTCCCTATTTGTCCGAAAGTTTTTTACTGAGGCATAATAAAATTTAGCATCATCAACATCATCATCTCTCTCAATCTTTCGTACTTTCGCTCTCTTTATTATTAATAAAAACTTATTATTATGTATGTTTATTTTTTTATATTTTTAACATCTTATAATGTTATATTTTATTTTTTTAAATAATTATATTTTTAAATAATACCATTATATTCGTCAAACTCCATTTTTATTATGTACAAATTTACATCATCTTCATCTCTTTCTTTCTATCGCTCTCTCTCTCTCTCGCTCTCTCTCTCTCTCTCTCTCTCTCTCTCTCTCTCTCTCTGTTACTGTCGTTTTCCTCATCTGCTCAAAACGTCATTCAAACTTATCTCTGAGTGTGTAATGTGATAAGGATCCGCTTGTCGGCGATTTCGGAGTGGAATATGATTTCCAGTAGACATAAATGACGCGCAAGCGCTTCTCGAATCCCTCGGCGAAACTGGGTTAGTATGGACACGGTGCAAGCGGTCAGACTTGGCTTTCAATCGGGCCAGTGGAACGGGACCCGTTTCGATGTGTACTCAGAAACCCAGTTAAACTCAGGTCCGAATGTCATTTTTTTTGGTTCGATCAGTCCCCAAAATAACGTTTATTTTTTAATTCGTCTGAATTCGAAAATAATATTTTTTTTCAAATACGTTTGCATTTGAAAACGTAATTTTTCCAATTGGTTTCAATGCAGAAATAAAATTTTTTTATCTTCGATTCATTTGGGCCTGGAAATGAACTTTCTTTCGGTTCGTTTGGGTCCGAAAATACAAAAATCGCTTAAAGTTCCCATGTTTTGAAAAAAAAACTTAACCTCTTTCTCGATGTGATAAAACGAAGCCCTTTTATTTTTTAAATCGACTCTTATTTGAATTCATAAATACGAACACAAATATTTCATATTTCTCGTCCAAAATTACCAGCCAACGAATTCCAAACAGAAAAAGATAAATCCCCAAAAATCGGATTCTCGATTTGTCGCCTAGGAAAAAAAACAAAACGACTCAAACGTTTAAGATTCTCGAATTTGAGCCCGTAAACATCTCTCACTTTCACCAACGAATTCATAACCTCCGCGAAATTAATACCGTTTTCCTAATTTTATCGCTTAATTGTTCCTCGCCTACTCGCAATCCCCGGTGGCTGAATTTCATTCCCGGGAATGATCCAGAGTCGTTTAAATAATTGAGGGGATAAATTGCTGCTGGTTCTCTTTATCCCTCCTTTACCCCCTTTTTATTCTCCACCCCCACCCCTCCAAGCGTCTCCATCTTATTTCTTTTTCGAGCCCAATCATTCCACGTTTCAGCATATCCCACTCCCTCCGTGCGATTCCACCCTTATGGGATTAAAAAAATGAACACAAACTAAGGGGAAAAAATAGGGGTAGAATCGTTAAATTTCACTCGGGGTGAATGAGGTCTCCGCCAACCCCTATTGTCCTCTTCACCAACATTTGTGAGGAAATTTCTGATTACGTAAGACGTATAAGCTCAAGAAAGAGGGGCGGGGGGGGGAGAGCGCAAGATAGAGAGAGAAACAGGGGGTTGGGGGTGGCGGGTGCCGACAGATCTTGAAGCATGAAGGGGATGTGCAAGTTTCCCTTGGCCCAGCTCATTCACTTTGATATAGACGGTTTCAAGGTCGTTATCACATCCCAAAGGGGAGGGGGGACGGGGGGGGGGAGAAATAGAGAAAGAGATAAAATGGAGGAGAAGGAAGACTCTTTCCTCTTCGTCAACCCTCAGGCTTCACCCCCAAGAGGCTATTCGTTTACGCAGCCGCAATTAATTTTAACAGTTGCGAAGAAGCCTGGATTATCCTTGGCTATATATACTACCATACGTGTGTGTACGTTATACGAGTGGTTGCGGATATATACGAATAATGGGGATTTTGAAGCCCCCCTTATCTACGTATTGGCGACTACGAGGACATCTGGCTTTTTCGAGGACCGTCCTTACGTTTCTTTAAAATACGTCGTTAATTTTCCTGGCTGGCTTCTTATAGCAACCCTTTACACGAGGGGGTTGAATTTATTCGAAAGGGATTTCGAAGACGATTCGTTTCACGATGAGACAAGTATGGGGACATTGGAACACTCCTGGGACCTTCCTTCGAGTCGAATATCTGAATATTCTTCTTTCCTCGCACGAATTTATAATGGGGATGGAATGCGTACAGGGTGCTTGGAATACTGATGGAAGGACAATCTTGATGAGTCTTTCCGAATATTTTGGTTTTTGAGAAAACAAAACTTTTATTTCATTTTCAATGTATTCAGTTTTTTAATTTAATTCATACAATGAAAATAAAAAAATTAATTCAGACGATATGTCAATTTTTTAAAAATATTCTATTTTTAAATATAATCAATACAATACAATGTTATCTTATTTGTTAATTATTTATATTGTTAAATAACATTTCGCACAACAATTTTTTAATGTACATACGAATAAATATCCAAAGGATTGTTCAGTCAGTCTACTTATTTCTTGAAAACTGATTTCCTCAAATGATTTTTCTCAAAAATAAAATAAAAAGCATTAACAGTGCTTATACGAAGTATAATAATTTTCATTTCGGTCTTTTGGACCATGTCATCGTTTTGGACCACATTATATAAACGTAGGGCTGTGCCACCCCTTTGTACTGAGTAAGGTCCCTAGATGGCTTTTCTTTCAACGACGACATCGCACCTTCCTTCGAGGGACCTTTACTTAAGAGGACAAGTTTTTCCATGGGTATCATTAAATATATCTATACAATTTGGCTGGGGAGATATTTGTCCTGTACGTATAGATTGCGTAATTATTAGGGTGCAAACGAGAAGCAGCATCCCTCCTCCCTTTCCCACCTCCATCATGAGTGACCCACGTGTATCGCAAAAGTTTAAACTTTTTTGAAATCTTGGTCTATTATGCTGAAACTTTCCACTATCCAGGAGCGCTTCCCATATCCGGCTGAAGGAATAACTTCGCGAATAAATTGTGCATATATTATGTAATTCAATTGTTCGGGACTCTAATGAATTTCGATGTGTTACTTCGTCTGTCAGGGAGCAATTGATAGTTACTCCAATAGCAGTTATGATTTTCTTCATTATTCATGTCTTTAACTGATTTGTATTAATTATATCTATCCTTTCTAATCATTTTCTCCCAACATTTTTATTTTTTCAATCATATGTCTATATGTTAATCTAAAATAATATTAAAATTTTATTAAAGTTTGATAAATTAATACTCAGATCGACCAGGAACGGTTTTTTTTTCTTTTCATACCAAAGTTAACATTTTCCAACAAACATCGTCACTTTATATATTTTTATTGTATATAACTGATGAAGAACGTGTGTTAAAAAGAAGAAGCTTCGATCAAGGCCAAACTATTATTACACTGAATACGTATACCAAGTATTATATAAATCCGTTCATTAGATCCCGAGAAAAGTGCAAAAATATGATGGCACGAGGAAACTGTGGAAAACCCAATGCCAGAATAGATGGACCCCCTATTTTTTTCGTTCTTCTCGCGTATCCGTGCGAAATTCTCCGAAGTAATGATTTTTTTACTGATCGCCGAGCCAAGCTCTCTAGGTCTAAACGGTTACCGCTCTCACTTTTGACAACAGCGCGTGGATTCCTCAACGTATTCGCAAATTCGTCAGGGCTATTGATATCAGACGAAGTTTCGCGTCGGTATCAACTTCAAGTGGGTCCAGCTCGACATCAAATAATCCAAGAGCGTGAAACCTGCAAATCCCAAGAGCACTTGTTACCGCCGATATTCAAGTCCATTGTTCATAAGCCGCCGCCTTCGGTGCTGCCGACTAGCCGTTCACAGTTTATATATATTGATTACCAGTGCAAGCACTTGGCTCGTTGCCCAATCGTTTGAGTACGTTGGGGTAGGTCGCTCACTCGCTGTTTCCAACTACTCGACTAGCACATATACGGGTGTATATATATAATATAAGGGTGATGCAAAAAATCGATCCTTCGTACTCGCCGTTCCCATAGTGAAACAATTAGTATCGCGACCGCCGCAAAAAAAATTGTTACAAAACATAGACACCGTTTCGATAAGAGGACCAACCATTTTTCGGGCGGGTTTCCAACGTCGATCCAAAATCATAATTATTACTTGTCACGTCAAAAGAAAAATGCGGTTCTAAAAATGCTTTCACAAGTGTCATCAGCAGCAACTAAAACCATTTTTTCATAGATGGAAAATAGACGTGTAGGATTCTAAAGAAATGGTCCATAGATTTTTTTGCATCGCCCTGTATAATATATATTTGTTCGGTATAGTCGCAATCACTATTTTTTTTGCAGTTTTGATGTACGTATTTTTTTAAGTTTAAACGTGAATCTTGAAAAATGTAATTTTATTTTGCATCATTCTGTACAATATATATTTAACGTATACAACGTGTTCTAATCACCAGCAGAAGTACTTGAAGGCACTATACATCGCAATCGATTAAAATTGATTTATCATTGCTGAAGAAAATAATCGTAATAAAAATGGTAATTAATTTATCCCCCAGACATGACCGGGAATATCAACAAATCAAAAAATATTTTTTTTTAAATAAATCAACATCTCAAGATTTGAAAATAAATCAACAACCGGATTAGCATCTCGCAGACCTAATATGTATTGTAAATCTAATATCATTGATATATAATCCATTTATAATATTAACAATATTAACCAATTCAATGATATTAATTATTATCGATACTACAATCAATTATACATATTTATTATTAACATTATTGATAATACTGTTAATAATTCTCAATATTATTCATAATTCTTAATAATATTATTAATATTGGGCCTAAAAAATATTAATTTTTTTGCGTCAGCCTGTATAATATATAATAAATCGATAATATGATTATAAAATATTAAAACGTATACCTTGCAATAATACACATCCAAATCGATGTAAATCCGATAAAAAAAAGATATTGATTAATTTTGCATCACCCTGTACAGAAATCTTCGTTTTCAGTTGCAATCCAATTTCGCATATCGCTTTACACGCCGAATTGATCAGCCCATTCCCATATTCACCGATTGAAATTGTCCCATAAATTGCCCACCCCCAAGAACACATTAATGTTCGTCCAAAATATATTTATTCGTCGCTCTCGATTTGCTAATCCCTGAATACGATACCGTATCCGGTGACCCGAAGGAACTTCGCATTGTCGTCAGGAATACGGAATAGCTTCCATTGTCTACCCGTTCAAGGGCCAATGTGTTTAATCCAAAACGACAACTATCATATCTGCTACGTTTACATTGAACTATGGACAATAACCATCGTCTTGAATGGAATTATCCCCAAACGCAATAGATGTCAATTACTTAATTATTACTGCTTTACCATGGGACTGAAAAACGTCGCTGAAAAATAATGATCATGTTTGACAGCTTAGTTAAATGTTTATTTTTTTAAATGCATTGTACTGATAATTCAATTAATTACGGTAATCGAGTACAACAAACGCCGCAAAATGATTGTCAAATTAAAAACAGGCCACCGTGGTTTGTCTCGCAAATCAAGTGGTAAATTAAATAAATTGCTTTCGAGGGGTTTTATGTGTGTAGTACTTGAAATAATGAGGATACTTATTTATTTTCATATACGTAAATATAAATTATAATTTTTACAAAGAATAAAATGAAAAACGTTCAAAAATAAAATATTTTTACAAATTGTTTTCGTAGTTTGTTATCATTTTCAATAATGGTAATAATAGTTTCAATGACAATTATTATCTTATTCATAATTTATAAATACAAAAAATAATAAAAATCAATTAAGAAATTTAAAGCTTCCAACCCTCTGCCTTTTGTAATTTATTCATATCAACGACGAAAAAAGGCGTTTTATTCTTGCTCAATTTATCAAGATGCCATGACATCGGATGAATTAGTTCAACATGGTAGTTGGAATTTTCGACCTTCGGTACTTTCGGAAGACGAAGACGCAACGAATTCGAGTGTCTTTGAAAAGGAAATGAATGGGCGCGCATAAACTACGGCTCTCGAAAATTGCCGAGTTTCGGTGATTAAAGCTTCGTCTCGACGGTCAAAGAGAGGCCAGGCGCAGGGCTAACGGTACACGCAGAATCAAGGGGTAAAATTTACGGTCCACGGATGGTCGTCCGGGTAGTTTGGCTGTGCATAAACTGCAAGATTACACGGACAGTCTCGTCTTCTTAGCACCGTTGGCGCACACTTTAATTAGGATTATAAAAACTGATAAAAGTCTAAGGGGCGAAGGGGGTCGGGAGATTTAAAGGAATTCAGAAATATATGATAGAAAGTTTCATCCCCAAGGATCAGCAGAAACTTCCCTTTGCGACCATGATCAACAAGTACGAATGGCATTTTTTTCTTTTTTGAATTTAAGGATTTTTATATTTTTTGTTTTCTTATATATATTTTCTCAACTCTTGAATTTTCATATAAAATGTTCATAGTAATTCTCATATGATTTTTCAAATTTGTAATTAAATTATAACGTATTAATCATTTAAATTTCTGAAAATACTGATAATTATGTAACATCAAGATTTAGGATCGAGTGATTGATTAGGCTATTTTTTGAATAAATAGATCGTGTTGTTGCGTTTGTCAATCGAATTATAAAGTAGTGAAATATTTATTTCAAGGACGAATCGATCAGCGATAATTTAAGAACTCATTAATCAAATAAAAAAAATTAAATTCAATTAAAGAAAACGCCAATTAATTGACAAAAAGTCCGAAGTTTTGCCAATATAACAATTTTCAATTTAAAATTGGCGAAGATATCAAAATTTCTAAGTAATATTATTAAATTAACTTATTATTGAAAGTTATTATGTAATTAATTATTATTTAATTAAATTTTTTCAGTTTTTATTTATGTTTCATTCAGTAATACCTTGATTCGTGTTTATTCTTTTGTTTCCACTTTATGATCCTGAATACGGCCGTTTTTAGCTGAGCATTCACATTCATCGAGCAATCCGCTTTTCGATTGTTCCTTTTTTGTTTTTTATTTTATGTGAACGAAAAAAATCGTTTTCCTGTCTCGCTCCGAAAATTTCGGTCATGCATTCCGGTACACGTTATCCGTTTGCAACGTCAGCGCGTTTATTTCAGGAATCCATGTTGAGTCCGGATGCGAACTTTCATCCTTGTACTATTTTACGAATCGCACGTTCACCGACATGCGAAGCGAATTGTTTGATTCATTTTTTGTTTTTTCTTTTTTTTTTTCATTTTATTCTTTTTTTTGGTCATGGAATGTCAGTTTCGATCGACCATCATTCTAGGGCAGGATCTGCTTGGGGGTGGTGTTTTGTCATTGGATCTTGATTTACGAGCGTTTTTTTCCAGTTTATTTACATTTCGATAATACTTGCCAGATTTTTATCCGTATATCAATATTATTAACGTTAAGAATATTGATTTTTGACACAAAATATTTTTATTACAAATTAAAATATGAATTAATGTATGTATTTTTATTTCTTTTAAAAATAAATTTAACAATCTTCTGAATAATAAAATAATTTCTCCGTTAAACAATACACCAATTATTTCACTTCTGAATCAAATCACGTATTATAATTCCATTAAGAACTATATTTCTCAAATTTTTATAAATTTTGGGTATTTTTTACTGTCCAATTCGTTAATATGTATAAATAATCATTCAATACAATTCCCCCCTTAAAATCGAACTAAAACTAATTGTTTCGCAGGTATATTACAAAATTGATAGTTTTTTTAAAATTTATTTTTGTTTATTTAGTACTGCACGAGAAATCCAATTATTGAGGCCCTTCCGCAATATTAAGTAGTCACTGACAGCACGACTTTTTTTTAGCAATCGATACATCTTGCTCATTACAGAGCCTCGTTTAGGTCTCATTATGGTTAACTAGAAGCCAAAGCCTACGGAAGAGCTCTAATCTCCATCTATAGGCAGCTTCGAAAGAGAGAGAGAGAGAGAGAGAGTGAGACTCGTACCGGTTAATCGATTTTCCCGCTTGTCTACGTGCGTCATGGAGAGCGCACACAAGGGATTGATTTAATTGACTGCGCAGTGCGTGATCGATATTCCGTAGTTGATTACGACGAATGCAAATTACTATCCACGTAACATCAGTCAAAAGCTTTGCTTTACGTTTTCCATTTACTTTTTCCATCCCCAATTTTTTAAATACATATCACCAATATTCAATCAGCTCATAAAAATAACATTTTCCGTATTTTTGAAAAAAAAAAATCCCCTTAAAAACATCGAAAGGTTTTTAAGTTCGATGGTTAAGAAACCAAAAAAACGCGGTTTTTAACACATTTTTATAAAATTAACTGAGATAATGGAATTCATTCATTATTAAATAAAGGAATTGTTTAATTAAGAATTTATAAAAAAGGAACAAGAATTTCGCGATGGATTATTGAATTGTAAATCGTGCGAGGATTGTGTTGAGTTGAAATAAACAATTAAACAACGAAAAACAAAAAAAAATAATTATTATTCAATTAATGAGTTGCTTAATTAATCATTTGAAAACAAAAAATAAAAGGATCAATGGAAAACAATAATAACAATTATTATTCAATTAATGAATAGCTCAAATAATGTTTTAAAAAAACATGACAAATCTCGGGATTGAATATACAATAGTAAATCGTGCGAAGATTGTTCACAATAAAAAAAAAATGCATTAAGACTAAATAAGACTATTAATTAAATATGGAACCGAAAAAGAAATTAAAGAATTAATGGACTAAATAAAATGAATTAATTATTCAGTTACTTAATGTAGTTAATTTAAGTAACAAGTTTTTAAATAAGGGAAAATCTCGCGATTTAATATTGAATTATAATTTCTGCGAAGATTGTTTACAATTAATAAAAAAAAAAAAAAACAATAACGTAAGAAAAAATAAAAATATTAATTACATATTAAACCGAACAAAAAATGGAAGAATTAATGGAAAAAATAAAATAAATTAAATATTCAATTCCTTATTTAAATTAAGTTAATTAACTATTTAAAAAAAAAAGAAAAAACAGAAAAATTTCGCAATTGAATGTTGCATTGTGACTCGTGCGATTATTGGTCGATAATTTTTTCAATGTCCGGTATCGAAACGATAACGACGCGACAGTCCACGTGGGGAGAACCGCGGAGAGAAGTTGCCGCGTTGCCCCTTCAGGTGTGCGCGGTTCTCGTATACGCGCTACGGTATAAATCAAAGTGGCGCGCGCTGTTCGCCGCTCGAAATTATTTCCACTTTTGCTGCGAGCGCACAGTAGCGTGTGTGACCATTCGATAAAAAGCCGCGCCCGAATTCCTTCGCTATTCGCTCTGAGACGAACAGATCGAAGTTTGTCGGTACAATTACTCTCTCCTGCAGTTTAACTCGTCTATGTGTATCTAAATGTATACATTCATATACAGGCCGCATCACTTAAAATTAAATATGCAGAAAGTGGACGTAACAAACTTTTTGATTATGCCTCAAAAAGTGACGAAAAGTGGAAAAAATAAATTAGCTCTTTATATGTAAAACAAAATTTGTTCATTTTTTTTTCGAAATAAATTCATATTTTATTTTGGAAACGAAATGTATTTATTTTTTTCTTGAAATAAATTGACATTTTATATTTGAGACGAATTTTTTTAAAATAAATTGATTCTATTTCTTTTAAACCGATTTTTTTTTTTTTTTTTCAAAACAAATTATTTTATTTGTCTTCGAGGAAAATGCATTTTATCTTCTTTCGAAGAAAATTGATGTTGGTTATTTTTTTTCAAAAGATAATCTGTGAATTATAGAAATTGTAACGCATGAAAATTCAAATTTATTGAAAATAAATTTTGTAAGGAAATGACGAAATTGAACAAATGAATCTACTATTTAAATATAATCAAAGTCGACTATTAGCATTAATAATTAAAATATATAATTAAAATCCACGATTAAAATCTACAATTAAACTATATAATTAAAATCTGCAATTGAAATCCACCGTTAACATATACAATAAAAATCTACAATTAAAATGTATAATTAAATTCTGCAGTTAATAAATATAATCATTTTTTTGAATTAGTCATGGCTGATTTTTTCTGAATCACTCGGTAGATCCATATGAATACACGAATTCTTGAGCAACCGGCAATTCCGCGAGGTAACGACGTGCATATGAAGAAATAGCGTAGAACCAGAAAGAGAGAGAGAAAGATAAAAAAGAGCCCGCATTCGCCAGAGGGTGACATGTTCTCGTATGTCGTGAGAAAATCACGAAGTGGGCGCGTGTGCGTCGAAGAAAAATGGTATTTCGCCTACACTTGTAAAGTACACCCGCTGCTACTTTCCATCATACGTCATTGTCGATTCAGCTATAAATTTCGCAAGTCCATAAATATATGCATGAACAGAAGGGCTGTCGATCGAGTTTTCACGATCTCCATTGGACACATGATTTTCCTCACAAAAAATTTCTTCATTCTTTCAATTTTTTATTTTATTTTTCATGATATATTACGAAATCCAAACCAAATTTGAGTTTTTGGTGACAACGTGATTGTCAAACTTGATTAATATTTTGCATAGTTATTTTTCATTTTACATATTTTTATTTTTAGTGAAAATTGCTCACAAAAAATATTACAAAAGAATCCGAAATTCCATTAAAGTTTTTGATGACAACCAGATTGGCAAATAGCACGGTCATTTTTCATTGAGCTGTTGTTACTTCGCGTAATAAATGCTAAAAAAAATAACAAGTAAAAATAGAAAATTCCATTTGGTTTTTTTGAAATAAATTCAACTTGAATTTTGAATACCATTTGAATTCAAAATTCTATTCGAATTACCAAATAAACGGTAAATCTTCCACAAACTATTTTTATTACGTATAAATTGCGACCAAATCCAAAATTCCATTTGGATTATCGTTCATAAATTCAACTTTAATGTTAAATATCACTTGAATTCAAAATTCCATTTGAATTATTAAATAAAATGGTAAAATTCTCCCAAAATATTTTTATTACGTATAAATTGGGACGAAATCCAAAATTCCATTTGATTTTTTTAAAACGTTCCATAGTAACGTCGAATTGGATAATATTGATAATTTTTTTGTTTGTTTTCCATTCTTTATCGCTTTGGAATACTGAAATTAAAACGAAACGAAGATTCGCGAGCCTTGGATTCGGCGAGCTTGACCTGAGATCGAATGTGCGAGTTGGTGGTGGTTTTCGTCGCTCTCACTCTTCTCACAACTTGGTAGCTTCATCTTCGTCTCGATCGAGTGTTTACTTTCTGCTTCCCAATGATCCAGTTTCTCCTCCACTCATCGGGAGATCCGAAGCGGTTTGCGGTCGTGGATCGTCCGCCCCCGCCGCGATGAAAATTTCCCGAGCGTGACGGACCGACGCCTTCGCTCCGATTGTGCCGCTCATGTGGAAGAGCAAGGTTGCTGCGGTTTTCCCATTTCTGTGGAAGGGAGTAGATAAGCTGATAGAGGAAGAGAACGGAAGGGGGATTTATTGATTGTTAAGCCTCTCTTGAGGAATTCATTTCCCTGTAATTGTAAAAAAAATTTTTACAGCTATTATAAAAATCTTCCACTACTAAAAAAATGTTCAGCTATTTGTTTCAACTTTTTTAACTATTTCGACTATACAAAAAAATTTAAACTATGTTTAAAAAAGTGTCAAAAAACTGGAAATAAAAATGAAATCCTCACCGCCAAAATAAACTCAAAACAGTGATCAATCTAAATCTGATTGTAAAACAATTACTGAAAAACATGGACTTAAAAAAAAACTTTCTTTCAATACAAAGACAAATATTGCAAAGACAGCTTACAAAAAACGTTATTTTGAAAAAAAGTTCATTCGAGAACAATGAATTACGAAATTCCGAAAAAATGCCAAAGCAACGTGTACTTGAAAGAACATCGCAAAAAACGTTGAAAAAATATAATAATTAAAAAAAATGTTTAATGGATGTAAAGAAAAAATATATTAATAGAATCGATGCAACAAAAAAATTTATATTCAATACATATGTATATTTTATCTTCATAAAATTGTAAATAATAATTTATATATTATTGACATACTATAATGACATTATTTAAATTATATAAAAATGTTTAAATTATATAACATTAAAAACATTAAAAAATTGATAAAAAGATCATTATATCTATCTCTATAATCCATAATTATATAAGCGAATATAATTATTATCCTAATCTCTCGGTCTCTATTTATACAACTCTATAAATGATAATGCATGTACCGAAAAAAGTACAGATATAAAATCAATCGAAATGCACAGAAGCTATAAAAGCGCGAAACGAGGTTAACTGGTACGAACGATGGATACAAAAAACCTACTGGTTTTCTGTATCCCAATCCGAAATGGTCGATCTTGACCTCGCGAGGGAAACTGAAGCCACCTTGGTCATGCACTACCCTTATTCGTTTATCACCCTATCTTTGGAACTCGCCTTAACCCCCTTTCTCTCTTTTATTCTTTTTCATCTCTGCCATAATGCTCCTCTTTCATTTATCTTTATGTACCCTCAACCCCCGTTGTTTCTCTCTCTACCAATTTCTTTAGCTGCCCCTTCCGGCCCGCTTTTCTCTTTTTATCTCTGTCCATTTTGCTGTGTTGAATTTATCTAGCCCTTTTTATTTTCATTTCTATAACTTTTCTTCCTTCCCTCCTCCTCACCCCCTCGCCGATCTTTATTTCATTTTGACGTTGTCCCCTTTGATTTTTACCCTTTCCACCTTCGTTGATATTTGTTTGTGTCTCCCACTTTTTTTCATCCTTTTTATTGTTTAGTTTTTTTCCTGTTTATTTTCGTCCATTTTTTCCTCCGTCTTTTCGTTGTTATCACTTTATTTTTCTCCCTTTCCCCCTTATCACCGCTCTTTTTTTCACCCTCTTTTTTCCTCCCTTATTTTCTCCTACCCCTTTCTTCCCTTCCCATCTTTTCCTCTCTCTTTTTATTTTTATCACTTTATTTTTTACCCTCGTTTTTGTTTTTCCTCTTTTTTACTACCCTCTTCTTTTCCTCCCTATTTTTCCTTCCCTTTTTTTTTCTTAGCCCTTTTTATCCTTGTCACTTTATTCCCCCCTCTCTTCGCTTTTCACGACACTACTCTTGACTTCTCCTTCCTCTTTGCTTTTCGATACTAGGCCTCGCTTCTTCACGAGAGCTCCACTTCCATCCCTCATACCCAATGGCCTCCCCCATCGATAGGCTTCCTTCAGGAAATGTCAGACCACGCACGAATACACTTACGCGCGTGGATATACGCAGACAGGGGTGCAACCGTGTCACTCTCAGGACTTACCTCGGTACCATCTTGAAAAGTACATTTATCGATCGTAAAGCTCGAAACTGTCTCGCTCTCGCCAGAACCGTCATTCTCACGCCAGGATTCTATACCAGGTACACTCACTTATACACGAGAATTTATGGGGACGGTGAGAAGCACCATTCACGGTGGCCAACCATCCATGTGCGAATCATCAGATCCGTATACAAATCCTTGAAATATTTCGAATTTCAGTGACAAAGGTGATCCGACAAAAAATTGATCAGACACGATCCACTTCTGTCTTTTATTCAGATCTGGAATGTGCGAAGAATTCGGGGGTAAAATATTTAGGGGTGAAAAATTTGGGGGTAGGCATATAGGGGTGACAAATTTTTGGGTGAAAGAATGGTGGCTGGTATGAGCTAAAATGTTAATAAAAATTCCAAAACTTTAATCAATTATGAAGTAATTTGGGGGTGAAAATTGTCGGAATGATAAATTTGGAGATGAACATTTTGGGGGTGAAAAATGTAGGGATGATAAATTTGGAGAGGAAAAATATCGGCGTGAAAAATTTAGGGGTGCAAGAATGTTTGCTCGTATTAGCTAAAATGTTGATAAAAATGCCAAAAGTTGATTAATCATGAAGTCAATAATAATTATATTTGAAAAAAAGGGTTTATCAATTTTCGATATAAAAATATATAAAAATGAGAATCTCTTGTCGCATCACCCCAATATATATCGAAACCCTATAATGAAGGGGATCGAGCTTCCCGGTAAATTGATAGATGTTATTGAGCACATCGTCGGAACACATTGTCGCATGTTATCACCACGTCATTACCGTTTACTGCACAGCAGTTCTCTGCATAGTGGCTCTTGATTGTTCAAAATAGCAACCTTGAATTATTAAAATCGATAAATACGTTAATAAATGAATTCAACTTCAATCAAATGATAATACTATATTTATTAAAGGCATTTACTGTAATTAAAAAATTAATAAACAAGTATACAAAACTATCAAATAAATAATTCAATAATATATTTTAATACGCAATTATTGAATGATAAATAAAATAGTCGAGTGAAAATAATTGTTAAACGACAAGTTCAATGTTCTTATTCAATTTGTTATTCTTCAACAACAATATATAACATTAAATCATCCACTTAATTTAATTGTAAATTTAATCATTCGATATTATTTATATTATGAAACAAAATTATAAATAACCTATTATAAATATAAATATAATAGAATATATAATAAAATAATAAAATAAATATACAATTATTTAGTGATAATTATAGCAGAAAAATTAAATCATTAAATCATTATTAACAATATATAATAGAAAATAATTAAATTAATCATAAAATAACACATCTATTCTATTGTCATTTTTAGTTAAATTTAATGAAGGATATTGTAATTAAATTTGTTATTGTATAATAAAATGTTGAATAGTAAAATATGATTTTTGTAAGTTTTGAATTTCGACACGAAATATGAATCGATGACCATAATGATCGAAATGACGAGCTGGGTAGCATCCGTTTGACAAATGCCATCAATTCGTTTCACAACGTTTTAAAAATAGGCGTCAATCTGAGGAAGGTGCCTAGCGAGATGTCTAATTGGCCCTTAGCAAGATTTTTCACTTACTCGCTGTTATGCGACGCACATGTCCGTATATATATGAAAAACGGTACTGGAAAGATACAAATTTGGAACTCGATCGATCCTCAACTTCTCGTCAAGAAGCCAATTCTACATATAAAGCTGTACGTGTTACGGGTCACTAGGGAAAAGTGGGTCACTCTTATTTTCCAGTGTGCATTACAGGGTGGCAGATCTAATAAGAAACATTGCCGAAATTAATTGTATCGTAAAAATAAATAAATGCTCGAAAAACAACGAATCAATAAAAAAATAAAAACCAAAAAAAAAAAAAATATTTTTGATCGAATTTGAATTATTTTTCTTTCAGTATTGAATAATAAATGAAAAGTGTTGTGTAATATTATCAATTTACAAATGAGTATTAATTAATATCGTTGAAAGAATATTTCTTATTTCATACATTTTCAATTCAATAATAATTATTAAAATATGTTTTCATTAATATCAATTGTTTTGTATTTTTTATTAAAATTTAAAAAATGAAGAGCTTTTGGTTATTCACAAATTCATGTTTTATCTTAAATCATCTATTTGGCTATTACCTATTAAGTGAAAACAAACGTAAGAAAAGATCACGTAATTTATTATCTAAATATTTAATTATTTAGTATAAAATTTTCTCAATTTTTAAATTTAAATTATACATTCCAATCATCTTATCATTATGTTCGAATTTATTAATTACGTCATATAATTATTTCATCAATTAAATTAATTAATTAAATTTCAGTTAACTAATTCGATCATTCACATATTATTGTTATTATTTAACCACTAAATTACATAATAAAAATTTATAGAACGAAAAATTTGAATTGATTTATATTTTATTTATGAAAAACCATTCACAGAATTCATAATTCAAACAAGAATCATAATATCTAAAATTCTCACGAATTTTGTCGTTTTTTCCAGCCCAATAATACTTCAAGCTAAAAGACCAAAAGGGAGTGAAAATGTTCGTTCTCACCGTTTCCACTTCCGGTATAAACAGGACGTGCATTAAGCCCGACAAAAAAAACAAAACAGTTTTTATTCTCGATATTTTTGTCTTTTTTCTTTTTATGTGTTTTCATTTATTTATTTTTTGCGTTGTATATCGTACACGACAACTTTGGTAAGTAAGCCCTAATACGAGGCGATACTGAGATGCATTCTCGACCCACCCACGTGGAGCAAGTTTCCGACATTTCCGGTGAAGGACGTTCAAGAGAATGGAAACCCATCCGGATCCCTGAGACACCAAAATTTCGTCTGTTCTTTCTGCGATCTTTTTATCCTCCTATTTCGCCCCGAATTCCGTTCCGTTCACCGATCTCTCCGGTTACTTTTTCGTTTCCCGCGGACTCGAGAATGGCTCGCCATCAACAAGATCCCATTCCCGGTGGTATATGACGCGACAGCCAAAAACAAGAATTTTGTGTCCTCCAATGCGAAGTCGTGGAAACATGAGTGAAAACTCACGAATCTCCTCGTGTATGTGTGGGGATCATACTTCGCTATTGGATCATTTGGTGGTGTTGAAGGATGGGGGAAGGATTTTTTATGAAGATTTTGCTCATTTTCGAGTTCGAATACTCACCAATCGAAGCAATTTTGGCATCCTGAATTCTGGACCAATTAGGAGTGTACATATGGTATCCCGAAATCAGTGAGAGTAAAAAAAAAGTGGTGTTGGTGGCCATATTGCTTTTTTGAAAAAAGGGGTGAAAAATAGGAGTTTCTTGGACGTTTAGAAGTAACACGTATTTATAGAATTTTGAGAAACTTCATTTTTTCAAATTTATCGATATATTGCTCATTCGATGAATATCTACACCATATTATTTTTCATATATACGCACAGATAAATGGCCAAACGATTTCCTAATCATTTTTCTTGTTTCCTCGAAAATTAGTTTCCGAAATTAATCCTGATTTTTTAAACTTTTGCTAGAAATTTTTTCCTATAAAGATATTTTTAAAACTAGGTTATTTCCCCAACAAGCAATTATTCAAAAATGTATGTATCCAATCAGCCCTGATTTTCCCATCATCAACCACAGCCTTTAAGGGTTAAGATAAAGATTCAATAAGGGAATGACGAACACGTTCCTAGCCACATCGAAATTTCAAAATCTAATTTCTCTCACACTATTCAACCGCTTTTAATGAAATTTATTGTGTATATATAGGACTCTTGCTCTAAGAGGAACATGCTCGGCATTTACCAAAATTGTGAAAATAATTATGCAGGTTGTAGTTACCATGAGAGCAATTGCTAGCTACGATCCATCGTATTGCACTTTCACAAATTTTCCGAGCATAAGCCTCTGAAGCGGTCAAAAGTACACATTTTGAGCTTAGTTTGCTCTATTTTTATGAAGAAATAGCGGAGAAATTGGTTATCAAAATTGTTCACACAAATGTACCACCAGAGCTGAAAATCTTACCGTTAAAATTCAGTTAAACGATTTCCTCACTGGCGGCGCAGCGGCTCGCATTCTCCATTCTTACCGACTGCGCTTGCATCCTTCCAAAAAGTCAATATACTTTTTGAGTTGTCACTTGTTCACTACGCTAATTCGTAACCTCCGTCGCTACGATGGCTACCGTAATCTGCAGCAGATAAAAATGTCCAAAAAGTATTCTAGAATGGGTTTTTCCCATTTTCCCAGTCTAATTTTGCACTTTCGGCAAAAACTCGGGCAGATTCGTAATCAGCAGAAAATTTCCGATTAAATACATCCTTTTGAGATTTACATCCATGGAGATTAATTGGAGGGTTTGGAAAAGGTTTTTGCCTGACTTAAATAATGGCGTTGGATTCGTATCGATATCTTTTATAGTTTGCCGGAAAGTCCAGTTAAAAAATGGCAAAAAAAGAGGCAAAGAGTATGGAAAAATTTGTAAAAATCGATGGTGCAACTTTGAAGATCTGCCAAAAATCGAAAAATCATCGGATTCTAATGATTAAAAAAGCATTTTGAAGCGAAAATCGGACCGAAGAGATTAAGCACAGAGTGGAGTGACAAACCCCAAAGGAAAAGAAGTTATCCATGATTTAGTGAAAAACTTCTTTCCCCCAAAAATCGAACAAAATTTTTAATTTTTTATTTTTTTTTATTGGCCCATTTCGATGTAACTTTGTCCCCTGAGTACGAATCTACCATTCATTTTCTCCAAAACCCAAAATTCCCATGAAAAAATTGTAAAAAACTTCTAAAATCAAGATTTCTTTTGCTGTGTGCAGTGTTTTCGACGAAAATTCGTTGATATTC